>ML405529.1:0-167797 GCA_005239525.1 Nicotiana knightiana | reverse complement strand
AAATAATGGTAATTGTCCTTTAATATATTTCGCATAATCTTATCGCGCTGATCCCTGATCCAAGAATCTCGTCTCACTTAGTATGAACTGTTCAGAAAACAAATCATCCCAGACATTTCCAACAGTCTCACATGATACCACATCGCGCCA
Organism: Nicotiana knightiana; assembly: GCA_005239525.1. Taxonomy (NCBI): domain Eukaryota; kingdom Viridiplantae; phylum Streptophyta; class Magnoliopsida; order Solanales; family Solanaceae; genus Nicotiana; species Nicotiana knightiana. The sequence continues at coordinate 167,647 of ML405529.1, read as the reverse complement.
ATAGGCCACAACTCGAACATGATACATAAGAAATGACTCAGGAAGGGACTACTCAGCTGACGCAACTAATATGAACTTTTCTCAGAAAATAGGAAGTAAAACACAAGAAAAATAAATATAGGAACCTTACTCATCATCACACTGTTGCGGCGTGTAACCCGATCCAAATAACATACCGGTGGCGGCTTGCCACCCAATCTCATCATAAAATTCACATAAGGAAATATACACGGAGCTGAATTGCTCACTGATACAACTTACTGAATACCGGTCACAAGAGCGCTAAGTGCAGAATACCATTCTGGGGAGACCAATAGAGTCATGTTCTACAAAACTCGAGCACAACTGAGGTGCGATATAAAATCTGAAATCTCAAGATCCATCCCGCTCACATAACATCATCACTACGCGGAAATCTCAACACATAGAAATTATCAAGCTGTTCCAGCACTCACACGACACGACGTAATATTACATGAAATGAACGAAAACTGAACAACATCTGTTGTTTTAATACCTTTCCATAAAAAGTGCTCTACTGACATGAACATGCCTGACTCATACAGAGCCCATAATCATATTTGAATCCATCCACAAACATCGAGTCTACCTTGCTCGCACCAAACTGGGCTAATAGCTTTACCTGGGTCCATATTAACCCTCTCCCTCTCATAATACGCAAGAACAACCATCATAGCCGGGACAAACACCCACAATCCACAACCAAATGAAGTGAACGCCTACCAGGTATAAAGTCTCAAATAAGGAATATTGCACTTCTTTATACCCAGTCCAAATCTTCAATCCATTAAGTGAATACATGTCACACTTAATGATCATCCCGTGGTCACGCTCCCACGACCTTCCACACAAGGTAGCAAGTCTGCACATACACCACTAGCCACACTAACGCTATAAAACAAATCAAGAACCCATAACTAGGATGCAAAGCCTCTTTCACCAAGCATCGATCTGAGGTGACACTAAAGACAACACCAACTTACTCTAAACATTCAAATCCCTTTTTCTTGCTCATCCGAGCTCATGACATCCTTATCAACACCGAACCACAACCTCGATTCCTTACTTCCAGTTACATACTGCTTACCGCACCTAACATGCCAATATGAGATAGTGCAAGAATTCCATCATAACTTCTGAACCACTAATAGGGTGAACACCTTCATCACATAAAGACCTTTTTACTTAACTCAATTCAAGAGAACCATCACAACACATGAGTGAATTCTCATAATCACAAAACAAGCAAATCCTCAAACTCCACCTCTGTAGGACATAACTGGTTCCCCGCATACCTCAAACTGAAACTGATACGACACTCAGCCGTGCAATCGACTTATAAAAAACAGACTCCCCCACTTGGCTCAAGCCACAAATCAAGATGAACAATAACTCACAATGCCCATACGCTAACACCGCCACTATACCACAGTGAGATTCAATTAAACTTTCCATAAGCTCATATAACACGACCCATCTCGTACCTCAATTCAATTCTCACTCACCGTAGGAATAACGATAACCCCAATAACAAACATATCGACTCAATTCGCACTCACCTTGAGTGACTCCATTCCACGGGACCATTTTGTTTCCCGACCCATGAACCGTTTCTTTCCCTCCTTGCACGCATATTCACATCTTTGATCGGTATACCCATTCTAATAACCCTTTCAGATTCCGCCCACCCATGACAGGCCATAGTGCTTGAATTCTTCCAAATAAAATCCATCACGACGACCGACAAGCCTCGCACATACCGTCATAAACCATACACATAACTCAATCACACCGAAGGAACTGATCACTGCCGTAAGTGCGCCATTTCAACCATGGCTAACCACTCTATCTTCTTTTAATCATCTTCAATTGCCTCAAGAATAACAATAACTTCCTTCAACTCATAGCAAACTCAACCACCACTCATCCCGAGTGACCTTGATTCACGAGACCATGCTGGCTAAATCCCGCAACCCGTCTCATACCCTCCTGATAATATTTTTATAATCCAGAGTTTATTTCTCTCACTCCTCTAATACTATCCTGCACGCTGAAAATAACATAGAGCACTCCAACCGTTTTTCGTCTCTCTGAAATTACACTGCAAAAGCTCAATTCTTAATCATACCGCTGCCTTTAACCCCTTAACACTGCATTCTTAACCTTTGAATTCACTAGGACCGCTATTGAGAGTCACCCACTCTAACTGGCCCCGAATACAATCAACTCCAAGGCTCTTCTAGCACACGAACACATTTTTCAATGAAGCACGTGACTGAGTCACTACCCTAACAACTCGCCTATGCATTAAGCATAAATTCTGAATCCTCCAAAGCCTAACCCTGGTCCAATAGGGACAATTTTTGCACACATTTGCCAAATCCCACGCATAATCATCATTTTACTCCTTTCCCTTAGCTTCAATAACTTGCCATTACGCCGACAATCCGCACCCCATGAGAACATAATCCTACAACCCAATTGCAGGTGGTGGGACTCCCCCACTTAGCCTGAAGCTACTCCTTGCACCACCCTAGACCCTGCTGAGATCCTTTCTCCTTTGTTAACATGATCTTGCTCAACCAATCCATCCAATCCTTCCAAATTCCCTTGTCAGCATTCCCTAAATACTCAAATTCTCTAGCACCATTCACACATTCTGCCTCCTACCGAATAGCCACCACAATCCCTCGCATAAACTTGCCAACCACACAACCGCTAACCTACTCACATGCCCACCTGTGGGAATCACCAACTAATGCCTTCCAACAACACTGAAATGCACACTCTCTGCAACATCGATACCCCATACTAAGCCTGCTCTCGTTCACCAACCTTACCAGTCCGTTCGCTCCTCATGGACATCTACTAAATGTGCTACAACATCTTCAGATTCACCGCCACATTGCGTCCTTCTTCATCCCTAACAACTCCTCCCTGTTGTATCCATCCTTCCCCCGAAATAACCCACATTTCAACTTAAGTTCGTGGAACCAATCACCATCCACTAAAACTCTCAAACTTTCCCTCAAGATAGGTAATTGTCTTACCACTGAACTCCGGTGCTATGCTGCCACTCTCCCACTTGTTAAACTCATTCCATTAAACAACTACCTGACTTCTGTTCCTTACACCTGGACTTTTAGAAAGGAAACAACCGCCTAGCACTTTTCACGTATCTTCCTTCATCGTATGCTGCCCAATTGCTGCCTCAATTCAATATCATTCTCTGTAGTTCTTAATCCAGTTGATCACCATGACTTCAAACTCTCCGAGGATCATCTTTCTCGAGCTTTCTTCATTAGAAATAACTATTCAGTCCTGAACTACCACGTACCACGATCTCTGACAACCGCTTCTTCAATACTACTTCACAACACTCTGACCCAATGCATCCGAAGAAACCATAGCACCGACAGACTTAACATATTCCATTCAATCAATGATGACGATACCACATCACATGTGCATATCCCACCTCACTTGAAAACACCAAGTCTTACTGCTTTATTAATCCAAAACCTGACCATTTATAGTCAAATTTCTCCCCTCTGCCGGAACTAAAATGCTGAAATCCCGAAATCAAGCCCTGAGAAGACCTCCCTTCAAGCCACTCATCACCCCTAACATATGGGCAAGCATTCTATCATCATATCGACACCGCATGATAACTAACCTTAAGAATCATAAAATTCTGAGCATAGCCTCAAAGTTCTCAGAAACACAACAACCGAGCTGAAACAACATAATATTCTTCTGTTGGGCAACAACAACAACCCCAACCAACTACACATGGAAAACATATCGCACCATATTCGTAGCACCATTTCAATTCCTCAAATTCCTGATTCATAGCAAGCGCTTCGCGACGCGTAAGATTGAGTAAGAAGGAACGTAGGCATAAGCCTCAAGCGAATCGAATCGCACGGTGAGGAATCAAGAAGGGAAGTACTACTAACAGCCCTGCAGCCTCTCAAAGATAAGTACATACGTCTCCGTACCGATCTGCAAGACTCTACTAGACTTGCTCATGACTCGTGAAACCTAAGGGAACCTAGAGCTCTGATACCATGTTGTCACGACCCAAAATCCATAAGGTCGTGATGGCGTCGGACACCACTGTCAGGCAAGCCAATCATTAAATGATTAAGTTAAATTTCCTATTTTATCATTTTTGAAATCATTACCTTTCACTTTATTACATAATAACTGAATAAAATCCGCTAAGTAAATACGACAGTTTAATATTCCATTTTTTTTATAAAATACATCCCAAACACACCCCAGAACCCGGTGACACAAGTACATGAGTGATTTCTAAGAATTTTACAAATTCTACCAAAGCTTGTCCGAAATACAAATTGGACAAGGAATGAAAATGAAAATACAATACATAGAGGCAGACTCTGCCGACTGCGGGTCGTCTTCGAGTAATGCAGCTCGTTTAAGTCTCCAAGTCAGCCATATTGCTATGAAGGTACCTGTGCAACAAAATGCACATCAAGTGTAGCATGAGTACGAAAACAACGTGTACTCAGTAAGTACCTCGCCTAACCTCAGAGAGGTAGTACCGAGAGGTCGAATTAGACAGTTGCTAGAAGTCAATTTAGTATAATCAAGCAAGACACTAAACATAAATGTCATAGGAAATTTATTAAAATCAGGAATAAATAATATCAACTCCTTCCACATTTAACACTTTAAATCTTCGTCATTTCATTTGAAAATTTAAATCATAATGAGGGGTAAGAAACATCAGACTTATTTCACATTTTACACCTCAATTCTTCTTTTTCTTAACTGGCCATTACAAACTTCCTTAGGCCGATAAACATGTATAAATCAGTGGAAATATGCAGCATTTATCATGCGTAAACAAAGTGCTGAGGGTCGAACGATGCGGACCAACGATAATAAACTGTGCAATGCCGAGGGTCGAACGGCTCGAACCATAGATGCATCTATCTTCCCCGCTCGCGAATCGATCATGCGACGCGGTTATACATAAATACAGGTATCCTGCTCGTGAATCATACATGCGACTCAGGCACCCATAGATACACATATTCACACAATAAGTCCACATTTTTATCAAGGAAGCAGTTACTCAGGAAAATGGTAAAATTCTTCTTAAAGGAACACAAAAAAATAGCATTTAAATCTTTGTTTTGAAACTCATTTGCCAAGTTTAATAATATTCAATAATATAGCCTTATCAGGAACACAATTATCCACAGATGAATCAATTCTCTTTCTAAATGATTAAGAAATTTACACTCTAGCCTTCTTAGGAAATAAATTACCAATTCAATAGCATTATCAGTCTAATATTATTGGCAGGATCACATGTACAACACGTATGGCATGCTAGTGGGTCCTAGGCTACTCGGACATGGCATAATAGTAGCTACGCACGGACTCCCGTCACCTCGTGCGTACGTAGCCCCCGCAATTAATAGCATGTATTCATTTAGTTCACCTATGGGGACAATTATCCCTCACAAAGTTAGAAAGGAGACTTACCTCGCTCCGAAATTCCATAACCACCTTCCAAGCCCTTCCAATGACATCAATGGACGCACAACGCCCCAAAACTATCCAAATAACGACAAACCAATGAAAATATACTCTAATATTTTCAACAACTCAAATTATATAAATTCCCAACTCCGCTCAAGGAATTGACCAAAATGCCATCAAGCCCACGTGCCCAGATTCCGAAATTTCTCGTGGATAAACTCTACCCATAGCCTTACTAGCTCAAATATACAATTTACTCTAAATTCCATGCTCAAATTCGTGGCTAAAATCCAAATTATCAAATTTCTAGGTCTTTCCTTAAAATCCCAATTTTATACAAATTCTCATGTCTAATTCCATGTAAGATCAAATATTTAGCTTAGGAATGGGAAGGAATCACTTACCTAGTAATGCATGATGAAATCCCTTCTTGAAGCTCCTCAAAATCGCCCACACCAAATGAAATAATGAAGAAATGGCCGAAAATCCCATTTTTAAAAATTCTGCCCATACCTCATTTCCGCACTTGTGATCCAACCTTTCCACCTGCGCTCACGCAGGTGCGACCGAACTCCCGCACATGCGGCTTCCTCAGCTCCAACCCTGATCCGCACCTACACCCCATTGTCCGCATCTGCGCCTTCGCAGGTGCGGAAACTACATCGCACCTGCGCTCTCAGCCAAGCCAGCACAATCTCTCACATGCGGCGAAGCCGCACCTGCATCCAAAGCCTCGCAGGTGCGGTCACACCAGATGACAACAACCTAAGAACTTCTTCATACTCCAAACTTTATCCGTTAACCACCCAGAATCCACCCGAGGCCCCCAGGACCCCGTCCAATTACACCAACCTGTTCCAAAACATAGTGAGGACTTGCTCGAGGCCTCAAATCACATCACACAATGCCGAAATCATGAATCGCACTAAAACTCAAACTTTAAGAACTTGAAATTTCAAACTTCAACATCCAATGATGAAACCTATCAAATCACATCCGATTGACCCTAAATTTTGCACACAAGTCAAATTCGACATTACAGACCTACTCCAACTTCCAGAATCTCATTCGGACCCCGATATCAAAATTTCCACTTCCGGTCAGATTTCTCAAAAACCTTCAAATTTCTATCTTTAGCCAAATGACTTCAAAATAACCTACAGATATCCGAATTCACTTCCGATCGCGCTCCCAACTCCAGAATCACCATACGAAGCTATTCCCAAGCTCAAAATTTCGAACGAACATCAATATCACTGAGATGAATTTCAACCCAAACTTAGGAAATTTCTTCAAAAATGCTAACTTCCACAATATACGCTGAAACGCTCCCGGGTTATCCAAAGCCTGATCCGAGCATACACCCAAGTACAAAATCATTATACGAACCTTCAGGAACCTTCAAACCCCGATTCGAAGGTCGTTTACTCAAAATTCCAATCTTAGTCAATTTCTCCAACTTAAGGCTTCTGAAATGAGAATTTTCATTCTAATTTGACTCCGAACTTCCCGAAATTCAACTCTGACAATGCCCACGAGTCATAATACCTGAAATGGAGCTGCTCATGACTTCAAACCACTGAACGATGCGCTAAAGATCAAATGACTAGTCGGGTCGTTACATATGTAAAATTTGGTAAGAAACGGAAGTTGTTTGACGTGGTTCGGACCCGTAAATAGGAAATTTGATACTTTGGAAGTTTTGGAATTTTTCTTGGATTTTAATGCTAATTTCATTGTTTGAGAAGTTATTTTGGCGATTTGATCACACGAATAAGTCCGTAGGATGTTTTTGAGGTTGTGTGCTTGTTTGGTATGGAGCCCCGAGGGCTCGGGTGAGTTTCGGATAGGCGTCGGGGTGATATGAACTTAGAAAAATCTGGTGTTTTTGTTGTTTGCTGGTGTCCAGGTAATTACACTATGAGAACGCATGGTAACCCATACAAACGCAAAACACAAACGGGGAAGGGGGCTGGGTTACTCTATGCGTAAGCATAGACTTGCTCGTGAACGCACAGCTGGGCAAGGACAAGCCTGTGCGAACGCGGCTAGTCCAGTGCGAATACACTGCTTTAAAAGGGAGCTGCGGGATGGGGCAATTTTACACTGTGCGAACGCTGCCTTTGGCTCGCGAACATATAGAAGCAGTGTCCAATTTTAAAAACAATAGCTAAAAACGGGATTTCTTCAAAACTTCATAACTTTTTCTCTAGAACTCAAACTTGGGCGATTTTTGAAGAGGGATTTCACCACAAAACAATTGATACAATTGATTTGGAGTCAAGTTTAAAAGGGAAAGCGGTGATTGAGGCTTGAGTTTGGTCGTGGAAGTCGAGGTAAGTGTTTGGCCTAACTTTAACTTGAGGGAATAGGTGTTGTGTCCTATTTTCTATGTGTTAGTATCATGTTCAACGTATAGGTAAGGTGAAGATTACTTATATGTTGGTTTCAAGCATGCCCGTGAGTCGGATATTATGAATTATGTGGCTTTTCATTGATTATTACTTTATTATTGCTTTAGTTTCACCTTGTGGTTACCCATATTGGTGGAAATTCTTGATATTGACTAGTGTTGAGTATTTGTTAGCATAGAAATTCTATGTGAAGATATGTACTTGAATGAGAATGGTTATAGCTTTTTCCTTTGTCGGGATGTTGTGATTTTATTGTGATTTAGATTATTGATTTTTCCTTGCCGGATTCTGTTATTGATATTGTTTGGGTGAGGAAGAGTGTAAAGCACAATGGGTTATGCCGTGTATTGATTATTGTGAGGATGAGAGTGTAAAAGCACGAAGGGTGATGTCGTGCCATATTATGATATTAAAAGCACGAAAGGTTATGACGTGCCGTTTCTATTGATTTATTGTGAGGATGAGAGTAAAAGCATGAAGGGTGATGCCGTGCATTTGCATTTACTATTTGGTGAGGATGAGAGTAAAAACACGAAGGGTGATGTCGTGCACTGTTATCTCTATGATGTTATTTCATGTTGTTCAAGTTGATATTTGAGTTGTTGTCTTATTTCATTATTTCCATTACGTGATATTTCTTTCCCCAAGCATGTTCCCCTTTCCTTTGTAATTAACTGTTTATTTCTTGTTATTATTATTTCCTCCGAATGTTATTAAATTGCACAAATTGTTTTGGTTGTCTTGTCCTAGCCTCGTCACTACTTCGCCGAGGTTAGGCTCAACACTTACTCAGTACATGGGGTCGTTTGTACTGATGCTACACTCTACACATCTTTGTTGTGCAGACCCCGGTATAGGACCCTACAGACCTTAGAGCGAGGAGGCTGCCTTTAGTCCACGTGGAGACACTGAGGTAGTCATGTTGGCGTCCGCAGGCCTTGGCGTCCCCTTCCACTTCTTTGTATTCTGTTCTAGTTATTTCAGAAACAAATATACTTATTTCATTCAGAACTTTATATGTATTATTCATAGACAGTCCGTGAGTTTGTGACTCCAAAATTCTGGGATTAGTTTTTGTGAAATTTCGTAAAGGCATTAAATTGAGTTTATATACCTTGCTTCATTTTGTACCTTTATTTATGTTAGTGTTGTATTTCACATGTTATTAGGTAATAATAAAGGAATAAGGTAAATTAAACCTTCACGTTGTCTTGCTTAGCAGGTTCAACGTTAGGCGCCATCACGGTCCTGGCGGTGGGAAATTCGGGTCGTGAAAATTTGGTATCAGAGCACTAGTTTGCTTAGGTCTCACAATTCACGGACAAGGTTAGTAGTTTCTGAGGGATCGGTACGGAGACGTCTGTACTTATCCCCCAGAGGCTGCAGAGTTTAGAAATACCTTCACTTCTATTCCTCTCTATCGTGCGATTTGAATTCTAAATTATAACTGAATTTCTATTCTATTCTCTCGTAGATGGCGCCATGTGCTTCTTCATCTACTGATCAGCAGTCCGAGCATCCAGTTGCAGCTCCTACGAGGGGCCGAGGACGAGGACGAGGCCGATGTCGTACTAGAGGCCGAGGTAGGGGCAGAGCTCAGCAGGGCTAGAAGCAACCCCAGAGGAGGAGCCTCAGGTAGCATTTTCTAATGAGGTTCCTGCTCAGACAGTTCCGGTGGGACCAACTCAGGTTCCCGAGGGCTTCATTGCCACCCCGGTACTCCAGGGTGCTCTGGTCCACCTTGTGGGCCTCATGGAGAGCGTGGCTCAAGCAGGTTTGCTTCCTACAGCACCAGCCGTCTCTTAGGATGCGGGAGAAGCCCAGACTCCCGCTACCCACACTCCGGAGCAGCTGGCTTCTCAGTTTCAGACTCCAGCACCTCGGATAGTTGGGGTAGTTCAGGCAGGTATTGTGGCTCAGGCTGGTGATGGAGTAGCCATGTCTGCTGATGCTTTATGGAGATTGGGTCGGTTCACCAAGCTGTTTACTACTACTTTTAACGGTGCACCTTCAGAGGGTCCTCAGGATTACTTAGACAGTTGCTATGAGGCTCTTCGGAACATGGGGATCGTGAGGCTCTTCGGAACATGGGGATCGTGGAGACTAGTGGGGTCCATTTTACTACTTTCTTTCTTTCAGGTCCCGCCAAGACTTGGTGGAGGGATTATTGCTTGACCAGACCAGATGGATCACCAAATTTGTCTTGGGCTCAGTTCTCCGATTTGTTCCTGGAGAAGTTTCTTCCTGTCACCCAGAGAGAGGATTTTTGGAGGCAGTTTGAGCGTCTCCAGTAGGGTTCTATGACAGTCACGCAGTATGAGACCAGGTTCATCACTTTGGCCCGACATGCTATCATGATACTTCCCACCGATCGAGAAAGGGTGGGGAGGTTTATCGAGGGATTATCTCAGCCGATTAGACTACAGATGGCCAGAGAGACAAGTAGTGACATTTCCTTTCAGGATGCGGCCAATGTGGCCCGGGTCGAGATGGTGTTATCACAGGGTAGTGGTCAGGGGTCTGACAAGAGGCCTCGTCACTCTGGCCGGTTCAGTGGTGCCTCATCTGGAGGCAGGGATTTGTATCGTAGAGGCTATCTTCCTAGACCGTTTCAATCAACACTTCAGGTTTCTCGTGGTTCTCCAAGTAATCATGGTTCCCACATGCCATATTCTAATCAGTTGGCCTACAGTGCACCACTAGCTTCTATCAGTGCACCACCGCTCCAAAGTTTTCAGGGTGGTTACTCAGGTTGTTAGGGACAGTTTCAGGGCTAGCAGCCTCAGCTGTAGAGATCCTGTTATACTTGTGGTGGTCCGGGGGACATTGCTAGATTTTTTCCCTGAGCCTCGAGTTATTCTCAGCACCAGGGTTCTCGTGCTATGATTCCCGCACCAGGTGCTCCACCACCCCCTCAGCTAGCTAGAGGTGGAGGTCGAGGTGCTAGAGGCGGAGGTCAGACAGTTAGAGATGGAGGCCATGCTATTAAAGGTAGAGGCCAACCAGCAGAAGGTCGACCCAGGGATGTTCAGATTTGTGGGGCTCAGCCCCGATGTTATGCTATCCCAGCCAGACCTGAGGCTGAGGCCTCCGATGTAGCCATTACAGGTATGGTTTCAGTTTGCAGTAGGGATTCTTTGGTTTTATTTGATCCGGGGTCCATATTTTCCTACGTGTAATCATATTTTGCTCTTTATCTGCTTATGCCTCGTGATTCACTAAGTACTCCTGTATATGTGTCTACACCAGTGGGTGATTCTATTGTGGTAGATCGTGTCTACCGTTCGTGTGTAGTGGTTATTGGTGGTCTTGAGACCAGTGTAGATCTTCTACTCCTTGATATGGTTGATTTCGATGTCATTTTGGGGATAGATTGGTTGTCGCCCTATCATGCTATTCTGGAATGTCATGCCAAGAACGTGACCTTAGCATTGCCGAGAGTACCTCGAAGGGGACTCCCGGTCATTCTTTCAGCAGGGTTATCTCATATATGAAGGCTCAGCGCATGGTCGAGAAGGGGTGTTTAGTCTATTTTGCCTATGTTCGTGATTCCAGTGCCAAGGTTCCTTCTATAGAGTCTGTGCCCATTGTCCGTGAGTTTGCAGAGGTGTTTCCTGTAGACCTGCCGGGTATGCCACCCGACAGGGATATTGACTTTTGCATTGATTTGGCTCCAGGCACTCAGCCAATTTCTATTTCGCCATATTGTATGTCCCCGCCAGAGCTAAAGGAGTTGAAGGAACAGTTGCAGGATTTGCTGGATAAAGGCTTCATTAGGCCTATGTTTCGCCTTGGGGTGTGCCAGTGTTGTTTGTTAAGAAGAAGGACGGGACGATGAGGATGTGCATTGACTACCGGAAATTGAACAAGGTTACTATCAAGAACAAGTATACATTGTCAAGGATTGATGACTTGTTTGATCAGCTTTAGGGTGCCAAGGTATTTTTGAAGATTGATTTGAGATCTGGCTACCATTAGTTGAGAATTCGGGCATCCGATGTCCCTAAGACAACCTTTCAAACTCGGTACGAGCATTATGAATTCTTAGTGATGTCATTCGGGTTGACAAATGCCTCAGCTGCTTTCATGGATTTGATGAATCGAGTTTTCAGGCATTATTTGGATTTATTCATGATTGTCTTCATTGATGATATTATGATTTACTCCCGCAGCCGAGAGGAGCATGAGCAGCACCTTCGAGTCGTTCTCCAGACTCTGAAGGATAGTCAGTTGTATGCTAAGTTTTCAAAGTGTGAGTTCTGGTTGAGTTCAGTTGCATTTCTGGTCCATGTTGTATCGGAAGTATGATGATCCTCACTTATGTGACCTTAGGGATACGGTGGTGCTAAGAAGATTACGGTTGGTGATGATGGAATTTTGCATATGCAGAGCCGTATTTGTGTACCTAATGTTGATGGACTTCGTGAGCTGATATTAGAGGATGCCCATAGTTACCGGTATTCCATTCATCCGGGCGTCACAAAGATGTATCATGATTTTTGGCAGCATTATTGGTGGAGGAGGATGAAGAAGGATATCATGGAATATGTAGCTCAGTGCTTGAATTACCAGCAGGTTAAGTACGAGCACCAGAGACCCGGTGGATTGATGCAGCAGATTGGGATTCCTGAGTAGAAGTGGGAGCGTATCACCATGGATTTCGTAGTTAGACCTCACGGACTCAGAGGAAGTTCGATGCGGTATGGGTCATTGAGGATAGGCTGACCAAGTCAGCACCTTCATTCCTGTGGCAGTTTCATATTCTTCAGAGAGATTGGCAGAGATCTACATCAGGAAGATTGTTCGCCTTAATGGTGTGCCCGTGTCCATTATTTCTGACCAAGGTACGCAGTTTACCTCATAGTTTTGGAGAGCAGTTCAGCGTGAGTTGGGCACACGAGTTAAGTTGAGCACATTGTTTCATCCTCAGACGGATGGATAGTCCGAGCGTGACTATTCAGATTTTGGAAGATATGCTGCGAGCATGTGTCATTGACTTTGGAGGTTCTTGGCACCAGTTCGTTCTTGCCTTTAGCTGAGTTTGCTTACAACAACAACTATCAGTCTAGCATTCAGATGGCTCCCTATGAGGCGTTATATGGTAGGCAGTGTCAGTCGCCGGTTGGGTGGTTTGAGCCGGGAGAGGCTCGGTGGTTGGGTACGGAGTTAGTGCAGGATGCCTTGGACAAGGTTAAGATCATTCAGGATAGGCTTCGTACAAATCAGTCCAGGCAGAAGAGTTATGCCGACCGCAGAGTTAGTGATTTGGCATTCATGGTCAGAGAGCGGTTATTGCTTCGGGTGTCGCCCATGAAGGGCGTGATGAGATTTGGGAAGAAGGGCAAGCTAAGCCCTAGATTCATTGGCCCGTTTGAGATTCTTGACAGAGTGGGAGAGGTGGATAACAGACTTGCCTTGCCGAATATATCAGCCGTGCATCCAATGTTTCATCTGTCCATGCTTTGGAATTATCACAGCGATCCATCCCATGTGTTAGACTTCAACAGTGTCCAGTTGGACAAATATTTGACCTACGAGGAGGAGCCGGTAGCCATATTAGACCGGCAGATTCGTCAGTTGAGATCGAAGAGTTATCCTTCGGTTCGTGTTCAACGGAAAGGTCAGCCTGCCAAGGCAGCTACCTAGGAGTCTGAGTCTGATATGCAGAACCATTTTCCCCATCTATTCCTCGATTCAGGTACCTTTCTATGTCCGTGCGAGGACAAATATTTTTCTAGAGGTGGAGAATATGATGACCCAAAAGGTCATCCCTTGTTTTATATGTCAGAAAGGTGTTTTGAGGCCTTGAAAGCTCCTTTTATCTCACCTCGTTTTGTGTGTGCAGACCGGGCGTATAGCCGGGAAGCTTTTATATGAAAAACTGAGAAAATGCTATTTTTTTCTTTAAAATTTTGATTTAAGTTGACTTCGGTCAATATTTTGGGAAAATGGACCTATACCCGTGATTTGACGATCCCAGAGAGTCCGTAGGAAAATATGGGACTTGAGCATATGCTCGGAATCGAATTCCGAGGTCCCAAGCCCGAGAAATGAATTTTCGAAAGAAATTATTTTTCTGAAAATATAAGAGATTTTAGAAATTTGATTATATTTGAAATTTATGGTATCGGGCTCGTATTTTGGTTCCGGAGCCCAGTACAGGTTCAATATGATAATTATGATATGTCTGTAAAATTTGGTAAGAAACGGAAGTTGTTTGACATGATTCGGACTCGTAGTTGGGAAAAATTGATACTTTGGAAGTTTTGGGATTTTTCTTTTATTTTAATGCTAAATTCGTTGTTAAGATGTTATTTTGGCGATTTGATCGCACGGGTAAGTCGGTAAGATATTTTTGAGGTTTTGTGCATGTTTTGTTTGGAGCCCCGAGGGCTCGAATGAGTTTCAGATAGGCGTCGGGGTGATTTGAACTTAGAAAAATCTGGTGTTTTTGTTGTTTGCTGGTGTCCAGGTAATTACACTATGCGAACGCATGGTAACCCATGCGAATGCACAACACAAACGGGGAAGGGGGCTGGGTTACTCTATGTGAACACATAGACTGGCTCGCGAACGTACAGCTGGCAAGGGCAAGCCTGTGCGAACGTGGCCAGTCAAGTGCGAACGCACTTCTTTAAAAGGGAGTTGGGGGATGGGGCTATTTTACAATGCGTGAATGCGTCTTTTTACTCACGAACACGTAGGCCAGGGAAATTAAGCCTATGCGAACGCGGCCAAGGCACGCGAACGCATAGAAGCAGTGTCTAGTTTTAAGAACAGTAGCTAAAAATAGGATTTCTTCAAAACTTCATAACTTCTTCTCTAGAACTCAAACTTGGGCGATTTTTGAAGAGGGATTTCACCACAAAACCATAGATACCATTGATTTGGAGTCAATCTCAAAAGGGAAAGCGATCATTGAGGCTTGAGTTTGGTCTTTAGCTTGAGGGAATAGGTGTTGTGTCCTATTTGCTATGTGTTAGTATCATGTTCAACGTATAGGTAAGGTGACGAGTACCTAGAAGTTGGCGTCAAACATGCCCGTGAGTCGAATATTATGAATTATGTGGCTTTTCATTAATTATTACTTTATTATTGCTTGAGTTTCACCTTGTGGTTATTCATATTGGTGGAAATTCTTGGTATTGACTAGTGTTGAGTATTGGTTTCTGTTGATAAATTCTATGTAAAGATATGTACTTGAGTGAGATTGGTTATAGTTGTTTCCCTTGTCGAGATGTTGTGATTTAGATTGTTGATTTTTCCTTTCCGGACTCTATTATTGATATTGTTTGGGTGAGGAAGAGCGTAAAACACGAAGGGTGATGTCATGTATTGATTATTGTGAGGATGAGAGTGTAAAAGAATGAAGGGTGATGTCATGCAATATTATGATATTAAAAGCACGAAGGGTGATGTCGTTCCATTTCTATTGATTTATTGTGAGGATGAGAGTAAAAACACGAAGGGTGATGCCGTGCATTTGCATTTACTATTTGGTGAGGATGAGAGTAAAAACACGAAGGGTGATGTCGTGCACTGTTATCTCTATGATGTTATTTCCTGTTGTTCAAGTTGATAGTTGAGTTGTTGTCTTATTTTGTTATTTCCATTATGTGATATTTCTTCAGCCCAACATGTTCCCCTTTCCTTTGTACTTAACTGTTTACTTCTTGTCGTTATTATTTGCTCCGAATGTTATTAAATTATACATGTTATTTTGGTTGTCGTGTCCTAGCCTCGTCACTACTTCGCCGAGGTTAGACTCAACACTTACTCAGTACATGGGGTCGGTTATACTGATGCTACACTCTGCACATCTTTGTTTTGTAGATCCCGATAGAGGACCCTACGGACCTTAGAGCGAGGACGCTGCCTTCAGTCCATGTGGAGACACTGAGGTAGTCTTGTTGGCATCCGCAGGCCTTGGCGTCCCCTTCCACTTCTTCGTATTCTATTCTCGTTATTTCAGAAACAGATGTACTTATTTCATTCAGACCTTTATATGTATTATTCATAGACAGTCCGTGAGTTTGTGACTCCAAAAGTCTGGGATTGGTTTTTGTGAAATTTCGTAAAGGCATTAAATTGGGTTTATATACCTTGCTTCATTTTGTACCTTTATTTATGTTAGTGTTGTATTTCACATGTTATTAGGTAATAATAAAGGAATAAGGTAAATTAAACCTTCACGTTGGCTTGCCTAACGGGTTCAACGTTAGGCGCCATCACGGTCCCGATGGTGGGAAATTCGGGTAGTGACATCGAACAATACAATACAATACAATACAATACAATACAATATGATACATGATGCAACAACCATCCAAACGAGCTGTAAGTGTCGGACCATTTTGACCACTAATATTGACCGATTTCGATCGGTAACTTTATAATTATATTAAAAATAATTTTTTATTATCGAAAAAAATAATTGATTCGGGCGGGAAAAAATAAATTGGGGTATTATATAAATATTTTAATTAAAATTTATAAATATATTAAAAATTATCACGACCTAACTTTCCCTTCGTGGGAGGTCGCGTTGGCACCTAGTCGCAACGACTAGGTAAGCCTAACATTTGCGGAATAACAACGAAAATGAAACATAAATCTATACCATTAATAGTAACAGAAATGAAATACTGATAGAAATGTCACTCGGCATATACAATAACAACTCTCAAAGTACATACAGATTTTTCTCAAGACCTAGAACATCATAAGTCACAAGCTTCTAACAATTTACTATAAGTTCTATTCATCAGTATTTTCGAAGTAGTAGAAGAAGAACTACACAAAAAGAAAGAGGGGGCCTCCTAGGTCTGCGAACGCGGAAGATGTACTTCGAAGTATTCGTAGCAGCAACGGGTGCACGACTAGTAATGGGGCTGGAATGATGTACCTAGATCTGCACACAAAAATATGTGCAGAAGAGTAGCATGAGTGCACAACAATGGCACCTAGTAAGTGCCAAGTCTAACCTCGGTCGAGTAGTGACGAGGTCAGATTAGACCCATTGGTAAATAATAAATGAAGTAGAAAATATATAGTATATTATGGACTGGAATTAAGCAAAAGGAAATACAACAAATAATAGTTCAACACACGAAATGCATCTCTCGTGATACCGTCTCGTAGTCCCAAAATAAATATGTAGGGAGAACTCCCGAGATACCGCCCCGTAGTCTCAAAAGTAAATGTGCAGGAAGAACTCTCGGGTTACCGTCCCGTAGTCCCAAAGTAAATTCACAGGTCAAAAAAATGAAGATAACAATTATAGGAAGAGAATCTACAATTTAGGCTAAGTAGAAGTCAAGAAAAGAAGAAGGAATTCACTAAGCATGTTGCAAACAATTCAGTTAAGCAATTAAGACATGTAGACATGCTATTCTAGACTAACATGATAACTACACATGCTAGTATACTCAATTAAGGTGAAAATTGGTAATTACTCAATAAAATCAAGGTTTGCAACAAATATCCTGTTACACACTCGTCACCTTGCGTACACGGCGCTCACATATCATATTAGTACAAAATCCTAAGGGGATTTTCTCCATGCAAGGTTAGGCAAGCCACTTACCTTGAACCAAGCTCAATCAATCGGTAAAAATAATTTTCCCACGAATATCCAACTTTGAATGCCCGAATCTAGCCAAAATCAATTACATACCATAAATATATCTATAAGAAACTAATCTAATCAATGAAATTTCAGGAAATCGTCCCAAAAAGCCTCCCCGGGTCCACGTCTCGAAATCGGATAAAAGTCACAAAATATGAACATCCATTCACTCATGAGTCCAACCACACAAGAATTACTCGAATCCGACATCAAATTGCTTTTCAAAAATCGAAGTTTTAGTATATGAAATTTCTATCATTTTCCCCCAAATTTCCAACTCGAATCCCTAACTAGATGATACAAAAAGCAATAGATTCATGAAATGTAGCCCACTCAAAGTTAAAATCACTTACCCCTAATGATATTTTCGAAAAAATATCAAGAAATTGTCTCACACCGAGCTCTTAATGTCCCAAAATCAAATGGTAATCACACCCTTCAAGTTCCCTTTTTCTGCCCAGAAATCTCGCTTCGTCGAGCCTCCATCCGCACCTGCAGAAATTCCATCGCAGGTGCGAAAATGACTTAAAAGGATGGGTCTGCATCTGCAAGCAATGGGCCGTACCTGCGCACCCGCTCTTGCGGTTAAGCTTGTGCATCTGGGACCCCTGCCCAGGCTGCCCATACATGCTCCTGCGACCCTTCCTCCACATACGCATATGCGGATCCCTTCTCACACCTACACTCACAGACCCTCTTGACCAAAAACGCATATGCGCCCCTCATTCCGTATGTGCGAGTCCACACTTGCGGTCTCCCCACTATTGGTGCAAAGCACCAGAAGGCCAGAATCTTAGCAATTGCCTAAGTCCAATATTTTATCTGTTAAGCATTCAAAATACACACGAGGCCCCCGGGACCTCAACAAAACATACCAACCAGTCCTAAAACACCATACAAAACTTAGTCGAGCCCTCGAATCACATCAAACAACTCTAAAAACACGAATGACCCTCCGATTTAAACTTAATGAAGTTGAAACTTTCAATTTCTACAACTGACGCCGAAACCTATCAAACCACGTCCGATTGACCCCAAATTTTGCACACAAGTCATACTCAAAATTACGGATCTATTCCAACTTCCGGAATCAGAAGCTGACCCCGAAATCAAAAAGTCCACTACCAGTCAAAATCTCTAAATATTCGACTTTCGCTATTTCAAGCCTAAATGAGCTACATAAATACAAAACACAATCCGGACACGCCCCTAAGTCCAAAATCACACAACGAAGCTAACGGAACCGACGAAACTCCATTCTAGAGTCGTTGGGATGACCCAAGGGGTCATTGTATGAATTTAGACTCTGTTCTAGGCTTACTAGCCATAAAAAGGTAATGTTAAATACCTTGATTTGCGTGCACAATCCGGGCATGAAACCGGAAAGCTTTTATGTGAAAATATGAGAAATAGTAATTTCTAGAGTCAAAATTTATTATAGTTGGCTTTGGTCAACATTTTAAGTAAACCGATCCGGATCTGTGTTCCGACGATTCTGCTAGGTCCACGATAAATATGGGACCTGGGCGTTTGCCCAGAAATGAATTCCGAGGTCCCAAGCCTTAGACAACAATTTTTGAAAAAAATTGTTCTGCTGGTTAATTCAAGAAATAAAGAAATAAAATAATATGTAAAATATATGATATCGGGCCAGTATTTTGGTTCTGAAGACCGGAATAAGTTTTTTATGTTATGTAAGTCCTATTGTGATGTTTCATGAGAATCGGAGTTGATTTGATGTAATTCGGACATCCGATTGAAAAGTTAGGATTTTGAGTGTTCCTAAGGAAATCTTGAGTTTTGAGGCTAAATCTGTAGATTTTGATGTTATTTTGACGATTTGATTGCACGAACAAGTCTGTATGATATTTATAGACTTGTTTGCATGTTTGGTCTGGAGCCACGAAGGCTCGGATGAGTTTCGGATAGGCTACGGAGTGTCTAGACTTAGAAAATACCCCAACAGCTGAACATCTGGTGTGCAGACCTCAGATCGCGCAAATGCAAAGCCAATGGCCAGCCTCAGATCCCGTAAATGCGAGGTCCTAGTGTCTGAAATGCGAAGGGCACAGTTCGTAAATTCGAGGTCTTGTTCGCATTTGTGATATCTCTCCGGAAAGCCCAGGTTTCGCAAATGCGAACCCCAGTTTGCAAGTGCGAGACCCGCAGCCTGTTATATCAACTTTTTGACAGGATGCTGCTTTCTTTTCCAATTTTCTAAAACCCTAAACCTCCGTAGGCGATTTTCCAAAGACCCAAACTTCTCCAAACCATTGGTGAATGATCTCTAACTATTTTCTTTCAATTCCTAACAACTTTTAACAAGATTACAACAAAAAATCTAGTGTTTTCATGGTAAAAATTGGTGTTTGGGTAGAACTTAGAATTTTCAAATTTTGGGAAATTGGACCTCGAATTGAGGTCGAATTCCAATACCAATTGTATATCTGGGCTCGGGGGAGATTGGGTAAACGGGTTTTGGTCCGAACCTCGAGTTTAGACCAAGCGGGTTTGGGGTCAATTTTTGAATTTGAATAGGAAAACTTAGGAAGACCATTGTTTTTCAATAACGATGATTCATTTAGGATGTGATTGATAACATTGAAAAAATTGTGATTTGATTCGAGCGGGCTAGAAGCTAATTCTAAAGGGAAGGCAGTGCTAGAGCAGTGAAGTACTTGTGAGATCGAGGTAAGTGCTTGGTTTAACCTTGACTTGAGGGAATAGGAATCCCAAACTTAATTGTTATGTGAAGTTGCATGTGTGTGGTGTATAGGTGAGGTGACGAGTATCTATGCACCACCAAGTTGTTTGCTTACATGATCCCTTCCCCGTTTCTAGTATAGTTTCTTCATGTTTAATTGTTTCATGTTTATTGTTGTTTTTATGGTTACTTGGCTTGGTGACTTATTTTTAAGTCTTGTTGCAAGTATTATTGGAAAATTATTAGTTTTTTTCCTTGGTTTATTGTGGTAAATAAAGATTGAGTGGGTTGACATTGTTTTATGATATATATATATATATATATATATATATATATATATATATATATATGGTTTCATTTTTGTGATAATATTGATGAGTTTATGAGAAGTACAGTTTCCTTTTTATAAATGATAGTAATAAGGGTGGACATGCGAAATAAATGATAGTAATAAGGGTGGACATGGGAAATAAATGATAGTGATAAAGGTGGACATGTGAAACAAATGATAGTAATAAGGATGGACAGGCGAAATAAATGATAGTGATAAGGGTGGACAGGAGAAATAAATGATAGTGATAAGGGTGGACGGGGAAAATAAATAATAGTGATAAGGGTGAACAAGGGGAATAAACGATAGTGATAAGGATGGACAGGTGAGATCGGGTTGCACGTCGCAAAAAGACTATGACAAGAGATGATACTTATGTTTTTACTGGATTTCAAAAATGTTTTGTTGGTTTCTGAAACTCAAGGATTTGAAACTTATTGATATGAAAACTTACTGTTTTTCTATTATTTTTCGTATTTCATACTTACTTCTATTTTGAAAGTCATAACTGTGGAATTTTTTTGAAATTTATGTGAGATCTTGGTTTTAGTTGAGGCCTAGAATAGGCGACTGAGTTATTTTATTGATTATTGTATTTGATCT
Organism: Nicotiana knightiana; assembly: GCA_005239525.1. Classification (NCBI taxonomy): domain Eukaryota; kingdom Viridiplantae; phylum Streptophyta; class Magnoliopsida; order Solanales; family Solanaceae; genus Nicotiana; species Nicotiana knightiana. Next base: position 146,426 of record ML405529.1, on the reverse strand, counting down.
TTCATATTTGTGTAGAATTGTTTCCTTGCTCTATTATATGTTTTGCTACAGGTTAAGTCATAATTGCCCCGCCTTAGCCTCGTCACTACTTCATCGAGGCTAGGCTCGGCACTTACTCAGTACATGGAGTCGGGTGTACTAATACTACACTCTGCACTCTTTTGTGCAGATCCAGGCACCGACCAGCAGTAGAGATTTTAGTAACAACTATCCATTTTTCGGAGACACAAGGTATATCTACCGGAGTTCGCAGATTCCGAGAGTCTTCTCTTAGTTTGTAGAGACTATTTTTTTTATTTTTCTCAAAACAGTTATATTATTTCTTTCCGCCCATTACTTGTAGTATTCTTTAGAAGTTTGTGAACTGTGACACCAGACCCTAGGGTAGTCTTAGAGTTATTTATATAATTAGTTCGTGGCTCGATTTACTTATTTGTTTAATTATTTATACTTTGAGTTATTCATTGGAAACCATTAGTCTTAATTTACTTTAAATATACTTTATTGTGCTTAAGTAAGTAATCAAAGGAAAATAGCTAATCGAATTCTAACATTGGCTTGCCTAGCAAGTGTGGTGTTAGGCACCATCACGATCTCTAAGGTTGGGAATTTGGGTCGTGACAAGTTGGTATCAGAGCTATAGGTTTGCTTAGGTCTCACAATTCACGAACAAGCTTGTTAGAGTCTAAAGGATCGGTACGGAGATGTTTGTACTTATCCCTCAGAGGCTATCAAGTTAGGAAACAACTCCATTTGTATTTCTATTCTATCATGTAATTCTTGCTATCTCCAAAAACTTATTGAATTCTTCTATTCTCTCGCAGATGGCGAGAACCTGTGCTTCCTCTTTCGTTGACCAATCATCCGGTCTTCCAGCAGCAGCTCCTACAAGTGGCAGAGGCTGAGGCCACGTCAGAGGATGGGGCCGGGGCAAGACACAGCCTGTTGCTCAGACAGTAGCCCCAGTTGCGGAGCCCCGGGTTGAGATTCATGAGGGGGTTCCTGCTCAGACCGCTCCAGCGAGACCGACACATATCCCAGAGGGGTTTATTACCACCCAGTGCTTTAGGATGCCTTGGTCCGTTTAGTAGGCATCATGGAGAGTGTGGCCCAGAATGGCACCCTCCCCGTGGCAGCGACCATATCTCGGGCTGGAGGAGAGATTTAGACTCCCGTTACTCATAATCCTGATCAGGCTACTCCTCAGGTTCAGACCCCAGCAGCTAATCCAGTTGGGGTAATTTAGCCAGTTGATGTAGTGCCGCCTGTTGATGGGGAAGCTATGTCCACTGACGCTTTGCAGAGACTGGACAGGTTTATCAAGCTTTTCCCTGTTCACTTCAGTGGTGCTACTTCAGAGGACCCTCAGGAATATCTGGATAGTTGTCATGAGGTGTTGCGTAATATGGGCCATTTGAAGACCAATGGGGTCGATTTTGCTGCTTTTTAGATGACTGGTTCCGCCAAGAAATGGTGGAGGGATTATCTGTTGACTAGACCAGTTGGGTCGTCTGCCTTGACCTGGGATCATTTTTCTCATCTCTTTATGGAAAAGTTGTTGCATGTTACTAGTCGAGAGGAGAAGCGCTGTTAATTTGAGAGACTTCAGCAGGGCAGCATGACAGTGACCTAGTATGAGACTCGTTTCGTGGATTTGACTAGACATGCTATTCTTTTGTTGCCCACAGAGAGAGAGAGGGTCAGACGGTTTATTGAGGGCCTTGCTCAGCTCATCAGGTTGAGATGGCCAAGGAGACAGGGACCGAGATTTCTTTTCAGGATGCAGCTAACGTGGCTAGGAGGGTTGAGTCGGTTCTCGAGATGGGAGGTCAGGGGTTTGACAAGAGACCTCACCATTCCGGTGGTTACAGTGGTGCCTCACCTGGAGGCGGGACTTCATTTAGTAGAGGCCATTCTTCCAGGCCATTTCATTCGGCACTATAGGCTTCGCATGGTACTTCGGGTGGTCTTGGTTCTTATCCGCCTCCTTCTGCTCAGCCAGTCTACAATGCTCCTTCAGCTCCTATTAGGGCACCTCCTCTACAGAGTTTTCATCGTGGTCAGCCTGTTCGTCCGAATCAGCTTACTTATCAGGAGGGATGTTTTGAGTGTGGTGTGGGCATGTCCGGAGAACTTGTTCGAAATATTCAGGTAATCAGTTTCAGCAATAGGGTTCTTGTGATATAGTTCCGGCTCCAGCTCCAGTACCACCTAGCTAGCCAGCCAGGGTTAGGGGTCAGCCAGTTAGAGGTAGAGGCCAGAATGTTATAGGTGGATGTCAGGTAGCTAGGGGTGGTGGCCAACCTGCTAGAGGTGGAGGTCCTCCCAAAGGTGTGATTCAGGGTGGCGGGGCCCAGCCCCGACTGTATGCATTTCCAGCTAGGCCTAAGGCGGAGTCCCCTGATGCTGTTATTACAGGTATCATCTCAGTTTGTGATAGAGCTCTTTAGTTTTATTTGATCCGGGGTCTACTTATTCTTATTTTTCATCCTATTTTGCCTCGTATTTGAATGTTCCCTGTGATTCCTTGAGTGTTCGTGTTTATGTGTCTACACCGATGGGGGATGCTATTGTGGTAGATCATGTGTATCGTTCGTGCGTAGTAGTCATTGAAGGTCTTGAAACTAGTGTGGATCTTTTACTTCTATACATGGTCGATTTTGATGTTATATTGGGCATGGATTGGTTGTCTCCCTATTATGCCATCTTGGAATGTCTCGCCAAGACAATTACCTTAGCTTTGTCGGGGTTGCTTCAATTAGAATGGAAAGGGACTCTTGGTTATTCTCCCAGCCAAGTGATTTCATATGTCAAGGCTCGTCGCATGGTGGAGAAAGGGTTTTTGGCTTATTTGGCTCATATTCGTGACTCTGATGCCGAGGTTTCTTCCATAGAGTTAGTTCCTATCGTTCGTAAGTTTCCCGAGGTATTTCCTGCAGACCTACCGGGGATTCCACCCGACAGGGACATTGATTTTTTATTGATGTGGCTCCGGGCACCCAGCCCATTTCCATTCCTCCATATCGGATGGCCCCACCAGAATTGAAAGAATTGAAGGAGCAGTTGCAAGACTTGCTATATAAGGGTTTCATCAGAGACCTAGTGTCTCTCCCTGGGGTGCACCAGTTTTATTTGTAAAGAAGAAAGATGGGTCTATGAGGATGTGTATAGATTACCGGCAGCTGAATAAAGTAACTATCAAGAATAAGTATTCGTTGCCGAGAATTGACGACTTATTTAATCAGCTTCAGGGTGCTAGAGTGTTTTCAAAAATTGATTTGAGGTCAGGCTATCATCAGTTGAAGATTAGGGTGTTTGATGTTCCTAAGACAGCCTTTCGGGCGAGGTATGGGCACTATGAATTTGTGGTTATGTCTTTTGGGCTGACTAAATCTCCAACAACCTTTATGGATTTGATGAATCGGGTTTTCAAGCCCCATCTGGACTCTTTCATGATCGTGTTCATTGATGACATTCTAATATACTCCCGCAGTTGGGAAGAACATGAGCAGCACCTCCGTATAGCCCTCCAGACTTTGAGAGATAATCAGTTGTATGCCAAGTTTTCAAAATGTGAGTTCTGGTTAGATTTAGTAGCCTTCTTGTGCCATATCGTATTAGCTGAGGGTATTCAGGTTGATCCTAAGAAGATAGAGGCAGTCAAGAACTGGCCTAGACCCACTACAGCCATGGAGATCAGGAGCTTCTTGGGTTTGGGTTACTACCGTCGTTTTGTGGAAGGGTTCTCATCTATAGAAGCCCCAATGACTAAGTTGACCCAGAAAGGTGCCCCATTTAAATGGCCGGACGAGTGTGAGGCGAGCTTTCAGAAGCTCAAGACAGCGTTGACTTCAGCACCGGTGTTGGTGTTACCATCAGACTCAGGTTCTTTCACGGTATATTGTGATGCTTACTGAGTTGGACTTAGAGCAGTATTGATATTGTATGGAAGGGTGATTGCATATGCCTCTCGGTAGCTGAAGGTCCATGAGAAGAATTATCCTATTCATGACTTAGAGTTGGCAGCCATTGTTCATGCATTGAAAATTTGGAGGCACTATCTTTATGGCGTGCCGTGTGAGTTTATCACTGACCATCTCAGTCTCCAGTACTTATTCAAGAAGAAAGATCAAAATGTGAGGAAGCGAAGGTGGTTAGAGTTACTGAAGGATTATGATGTCACTATATTATATCAACCGGGCAAAGGCAACGTGGTGGCCGATGCATTGAGTAGAAAGGCGGTGAGTATGGGTAGCCTTGTGGATATTCCAGGGGTGAGATACCATTAGCTTAAGATATTCAGACATTTGCTAATCAGTTCATGAGGTTGGATATTTCGCCCAGTAGTGTTCTAGCTTGGATAGTCGCTCGGTCTTCTCTAATTGAGCGTATCCGGGAGCAGCAGGATGATGACCCGCATTTGATGGTTCTTAGGGACATAGTTCGGCGCAGTGGTGCCAAGCAGGTTACAGTTAGAGATGACTGTGTTTTTAGGATGCATGGTCATATATGTGTACCTTATGTTGACGACCTTCGTGAGTTGATCCTTGAGGAGGCTCACAACTCTAAGTATTCGATTCACCCAGGTGCAGCCAAAATGTACCAGGATTTGAGGCAGCATTATTGGTGGAGAAGGATGAAAAAGGACATTGTAGCTTATGTGGCTCGTTGCTTAAATTGTCAGCAGGTAAAGTATGAAATCAGAGACCCGGTGGTTTGCTTCAACATATAGAGATTCCCGAGTGGAAGTGGGAGCATATCATTATGGACTTTGTTGTTGGACTCCCACGGACCTAGAGGAAATTTGATGCAGTGTGGGTTATTGGGGATAGGTTGACTAAATCAACACATTTCATTCCTGTGGGGAGTGCTTACACTTTGGAGCGGTTGGCTGTTATATATTCGGGAGATTGTTCACCTTCATGGTGTGCCTGTGTCTATCATTCCTGACCGGGGAACGCAGTTTACTTCGTACTTTTGGAGGGCAGTTTAGCGTGAGTTGGGTACCCGAGTGGAGTTAAGCACAACATTTCATCCTCAGACTGACGGGCAGTCCGAGCGTACCATTCAGATTTTGGGGGATATGCTTCCCGTTTGTGTTATTGACTTTGGAGGTTCTTGAGATCAATTCTTGCCTTTAGCGGAGTTTGCTTATAATAATAGTTATCAGTCAAGCATTCAGATGGATCCTTGTGAGGCATTATATGGTAGACGGTGCAGATCGCCAGTTGGATGGTTCAAGTCGAGAGAGGCTCGGTTACTAGTTACAGACTTAGTTCAGGAGGCCTTAGATAAGGTCAAGATTATTAGGAGAGACTTTTTGCGACTCAGTCTAGGAAAAAGAGTTATGACGATCGTAAGAGAGAGTATTACTTTGTGTATTTCCCATGAAGGGTGTTGTGAGGTTTGGAAAGAAGGGTAAGTTGAGCCCTAGGTATATCGGGCAGTTTAAGATTCTTGATAAGGTGGGGGAGGTGGCTTATAGACTTGCGTTTCCTCCAGAGTTATCCTTCGTTCATCCGGTATTCCACGTGTCTATGCTCCAGAAATATCATGGTGACCCGTCCCACGTGTTAGATTTCAGCTCTGTCCAATTGGACAAGGACTTGACTTATGAGGAGGAGCCGGTAGCCATTTTAGGCAGACAGGTTCATTAGTTGAGGTGTAAGAGTTATCCTTCAGTACGAGGGTAGTGGAGAGGTCAACCCGTTGAGGCATCTACTTGGGAGTCTGAGTCGGACATGCAGAGTAGATATCCACACTTGTTTGCCAATTCAGGTAATCTTCTATGTCCGTTCGAGGACGAACGTTTGTTTTGGAGGTGGAGATTATGATGACCCAAGGGGTCATTTTAAGAATTTAGAATATGTTCTAGGATTACTAGCCATAAAAAGTTTAATTTTAAATACATCAATTTACGTGCACAGTCCGGGCGTGAAACCGGAAAGCTTTTAAGTGAAAATATGAGAAATAGTAATTTCTAGAGTCAAAAATTAATTATAGTTGACTTTGGTCAACATTTTGAGTAAACGGACCCGGATCCGTGTTCCAACTATCCCAAGAGGTCCGCAGTAAAATATGGGACTTCGGCGTATGCCCGGAAATGAATTCTGAGGTCCCAAGCCTTAGAAAATAATTTTTGAAAAAAATCGTTCTGCTAGTTAATTCAAGAAATAAAGAAATAAAATAATATGTGAAATATATGATATCGGGCCCGTATTTTTGTTCCGGAGCCCGGAACAAATTGGTTATGTTATGTAAGTCCTATCTGTGAAGTTTCATGATAATCGGAGTTGATTTGATGTATTCGGACATCCAGACGAAAAGTTAGGAATTTGAGTGTTCTTAAGGAAATCTTGAGTTTTGAGGCTAAATCTGTAGATTTTGATGTTATTTTGACGATTTGATTGCACGAACAAGTCCGTACGATGTTTTTAGACTTGTGTGCATGTTTGGTTTGGAGCCACGAAGGCTCGGGTAGGTTGCGGAGTGTCTAGACTTAGAAAATACCCCAACAGTAGAACATCTGGTGTGCAGGCCTCTGATCTCGCAAATGCGAGGTCAGGCTTTGCATTGGCCATCCTCAGATCCCGCAAATGCGAGGTCCTGGGGTCGCAAACGCAAAAGGCCCTGTTTGCAAATGCGAGGTCCTGTTCGCATTTGTGGTATCTCTCCGGAAAGCCAAGGGCTCGCAAATGCGAACCCAGTTCGCAAATGCGAGACCTGCAGCCTGTTATATCAACTTTTTGACATGTTTTTGCCTTCTTTTCCAAATTTCTAAAACCCTAAACCTCTATAGGCGATTTTCCAAAGACCCAAACTTCTCCAAACCATTTGTGAGTGATCTCTAACTAATTTCTTTCAATTCCTAACAACTTTTAACAAGATTACAACCAAAAATCTATAGTTTTCATGGTAAAATTTTGGTTTTCGGGTAGAACTTAGAAATTTCAAATTTTGGGGAATTGGACCTCGAATTGAGGTTGGATTCAAATACCAATTGTATATCCGGGCTCGGAGGAGATTGGGTAAATGGGTTTTGGTCGGAACCTCGAGTTTAGACCAAGCGGGTCCGGGGTCGATTTTTGAATTTGAATAGGAAAATTTAGGAAGACCATTGTTTTTCAATAAATATTATTCCTTTAGGCTATGATTGATAACATTGAACAAATTGTGATTAGATTCGAGCGAGTTAGGAGAAAATTCTAAAGGAAAGGCAGTGCTAGAGCAGTGAAGTGCTTGTTAGATCGAGATAAGTGCTTGGTTTAACCTTGACTTGAGGGAATAGGAATCCCCAACTGAATTGTTATATGAATTTGCATGTGTGGTGTATAGGTGAGGTGATGAGTATCTAGGCACCACCAAGTTGTCTGCTTACATGATCCCTTCCTCGTTTCTAGTATAATTTCTTCATGTTTAACTGTTTCATGTTCATTGTTGTTTTTATGGTTACTTGGCTTGGTGACTTTTTGTTAAGTCTTGTTGCAAGTATTATGGGAAAAGTATTATTGTTTTTCCTTGATTTATTGTGGTACATAAAGATTGAATGGGTTGACATTGTTTTATGATATATATATGTTCCTCCTGATTTCATTTTTGTGATAATATTGATGAGTTTATGAGAAGTACAGTTTCCTGTTTATAAATATTGATGAGATTTTGTGATCTTTCTTATTTGTGTAGAATTTTTTCCTTGCTCTATTATATGGTTTTCTACAGGTTAAGTCATAATTTCCCCGCCTTATCCTCGTCACTACTTCGCCGAGGTTAGGCTCGACACTTACTCAATACATGGGGTCGGTTGTGCTGATACTACACTCTACACTCTTTTGTGCAGATCCATGCACCGGCCAACAATAGAGATTTTAGTAGTAGTTATCAATTTTTTGGAGACACGAGGTATATCTGCCGGCGTTCGCAGATCCCGAGAGTCTTCTCTTAATTCGTAGAGACTGTTGTTTTTATTTTTCTTAAAACAGTTATATTATTTCTTTCCGCCCATTACTTGTAGTATTCTTTAGAAGTTTGTTAATTGTGACACCAGACCCTGGGGTAGTCTTAGAGTTATTTATATAATTAGTTCGTTGCTCGGTTTCCTTATTTGTTTAATTATTTATACTTGGAGTTATTCATTGGAAACCATTAGTCTTAGTTTACTTTAAATTTACTTTATTGTGCTTAAGTAAATAATCAAAGGAAAATAGCTAATCAAATTCTAACATTGGCTTGCCTAGCAAGTGTGGTGTTAGGCGTCATCACGATCCCTAAGGTTGGGAATTTGGGTCGTGAAAATTTGGTATCAGAGCTCTAGGTTTGCTTAAGTCTCACAATTCACGAACAAGCTTATTAGAGTCTAAAGGATCGGTACGGAGACGTTTGTACTTATCCCTCAGAGGCTATCGAGTTAGGAAACAACTCCATTTGTATTTCTATTCTATCGTGCGATTCTTGTTATCTCCACAAACTGATTGAATTCTTCTATTCTCTCGCAGATGGCGAGAACCCGTGCTTCCTCTTCCGGTGACCAATCATTCATTCTTCCAGCAGGAGCAGCTCCTACTAGGGGTAGAGGTCGAGGCTATGTCAGAAGCGCCTAATCTTACTTCCACAAAATAGAATCCCTCTATTCTCGAAAATGAGGCGCCTAATCTCACTTCCACAAAATACACATGGGCTATTTTATTATATATATATATATATATATATATATATATATATATATAAAGGATTTCCCTTGATTATGTCTTCATAATTATTGACTCAAGCCTTCTGGCAGCTTGGTTTTGAGTAATTTTATAAGTTGCGAACAATTCAATGATATCCACAGAAAATAAATTATATTCAAGTTCAGAAAGAAATAATTCGAGCTCAAACACATTTTAACTCGAACTTGAACATGGATTCTTAAAGTTTTTAGAGGCGTTGAATGCTTTGTTTTTCAGAGTTTTGTCATGCCTCTTTTAACTTTTATTAAAATATTAATGTAACGACCCGACCAGTCGTTTTGAGCTCTAGCTCTTCGTTCGGCGGTTTTAGGACTTGAGTAGCTTCACTTCATGATATGACTTGTACGCGTAGTCGGAATTTAATTTCGGGAAGTTCGAAGTTGATTCGGATGGAAAATTGTCATTACAAAGTTGACTAAGTTTTCACTTTTGAGTAAACAACCTTGAAAACAGGATTTGAAGGTTCCAATAGGTTCGTATGTTGATTTCCAACATAGGCGTATGTTCGAGCCGAGTATTGGGTGTCCCGGGAGCATATCGCGATGAAGGACGGGCCTAGACGAACTTGATTTATACGGGATTTGGCCCATTTTCTTTCATTCTCTCTTGGTTTGAGCAATTTTTAGAGATTCAAGGGAATATTTTCATCATCTATTGCAAGGTAAGTAATGTTCACATAATATTAGTGAAATACATGGATTAAATGTGGATTTAAACATGGAAATTAGTAGAAATTGTGAGATTTTGAAAGAAACTTAGAAATTGGTATTATTGGTATTCTCTCTTGTAAACACGTGTCTCGTAATTCGATAAGTTCCTTCCTTTCTTGTGGATCGGGACAAACGCGTTGGCATCATAATAGATGCATCTATGGTTCGTGTCGTTCGACCCTCGCAATGTAAACGTTATTCTGGATCGGGTCAAACGACCTAGGCATAATCATGCGTTATATTGCTGGGAATTGAATATTCACGAGATTATCCTTCCATTGATGCTTGGCATTTTATATGGTATTCCTTATCCGTTTGATACTGAAACTTAATACATCTGGGCTATTGAGATAGAATACGAGACTGAGAAATTCAAACCTTTAAAAGAAATTTTTTGGAAGATTATGTAACTTACAGATTTACCCCATTATTGATGTGTGCTTCATATATGCTTATAATTTATTTTATTTCTTTATTGGACCTCTAGTAAGTGTCGATGTCGACCCCTCGTCACTACTTCTCTGGAGTTAGGCTAGATACTTACTGGGTACGTGTTGATTTAAGTACTCATGCTGCACTTCTGTACCAAATGTGCAGGATCTGACATGTTCATCTGGTGGTCATCATGGCGCGTAGGCGAAGTTGCTGAAGAGAATTTATGATGAGATGCATTCCAGGTTACGCATCGCAGCCCACAGAGTCTTCATCGTACTATTTACTTTATCATGTATTATTAACATTCTGGACAGATAATTATTATTGTATTTCTTAGTAAATGCTCATGCACTTGTGACAACAGGTTCTAGGATATGCTAGTTGTTGCTTATGGATTTATATATCGTTATCGCCTTTCAATTCTTTTACGAACTACTACTTATGCACGCTTCCGTGGATTTAAAAGTGTAAATTTCCTTCCTTAATAAATTTATGATTCCAAAAGTAATAAAATGAACAATTAATGTGATAGTTCACCACTGGCTTGCCTAACGGAGACATTGGGAGCCATGACGACCTATAGTGGGTTTTGGGTCGTGACAGCTTGGTTTCAGAGCTGCAGGTTCACTTGGGTCTCACGAGTCATGAACAAGTCTAGTAGAGTCTTGTGGATCGGTACAGAGACGTCTGTACTTATCTTCGAGAGGCTACATGACTGTTAGGAGAACTTCCCTTCTTGATTCCTCGTCGTGGTACTTGATTCCATTGAGGATCATGCCTTCATTTCCTTTCTATTCACTCTTATACGATGTGGAGTGCTTGTTATCAATTGGGCACTGTAGAGTTGTAATTGTACTGCAGATATGGTGTAGGATGTTTCTCCTTGTGTATTTGATTGTGCTATTGTCGTCGCCTCATGGAGGAATGTTTTTTCTATTTAGCGCAATATTAGTGTTTCCTACGCGTTCGCGGCTATGCACGATGCATTATGATGTTCATGAATGGTTATCACGCGGTGTTGGTGTAAATGGTAAAGCACTTATTTATGTGTTGCATCAATGAATGACTCGAAAGGAGGACTACTCGGTTCATAGCTTAGTGGTTTGACATATAACTCCAGCAGAGGAAAGGCAATCAGACTATGGATGTTAGGCTTTGGTTGATGCAGTAACGAGACTTGATATTTTCGAGCGTGGTGTAATTATCAGTTGGGATGTGGTGTTGTCGTCCTTGTTTGAACGCAGTAAGGCTCGTCGGTATTGTGTTCTTATTTGATTTGTCTTCGGGTAAGGGTGTTGAGAAATGGTGTCTGAGAAGCGGTTTCAGAATCAAATTGGTGTTTCTAATGTTGATGGCTCAAGAAAGATTATTTTCGAGGAGGCTTAGAGTTAGTGGCAACTTATCCTTTTGGATGCTACAAATGGATTATGATTTGAGGAAGAATTTTGGAAGCAAAGGAGGAGGAAGGACATGGTGGGATGTGTCTCGCAGTGATTGAAATGCTAGCAAGTAAAGTATGAAAAGCAGAGGATGGAAAATTTCTTAAAGGAGATGGTTTAACCAAAGTGGGAGTGATAGAGTAGTATATGGATTCTGTGGTAGGGTAGCCAAATCCTTTGAGGAAAGTTTAGAAGATTGGGAATCGTGGTAAGAAAGTGATTAGGTCTACGAAACTTATTTGGAATGGTGGCTACCATGCTAAGGATGGTTGAATATGACGAAAAAAAGTTTTCTTGGAATGAAGAGGGGTATAAAATCTTGATTATCGTTATGGGATGTGACGTGACTTCGGGCTTGGAATATATTATCGAGCTTTTAGTTGATGTCAATGGGGAATGAGCAAACTTTTACAGCCGGTGGATGAGCATGGGCTTAGGAGGGTTTACTGATTTCTTAGTAGTGGTACCCCCAGCGTTGTTGGAAGATGTCGGTATGAAGTTTCACATGTAGGTTATATCATGTGGACAAGTTAGCGGTTGCGTGATTTTGATGAAGTTTCTATGAAGAATTATACTTACTACTCGGAAGAAGGTCTAATAGGAGATTGTGGGGGATATTTCGGAATGTTCATAAAAAATTTAACAACGGATTTTCAAAAATTTGGCGGTTAACGGTGTAGGATCATGGTAAATTGAGAAGGAGGAATTTTTGTGGGTTCTAAATTTATGTGATTGTAGCTTAAAGTTAAGTGGGGGAGCCCACCATCTATGATTGGATCATGTGGTTTTTTGTGTGTCACGACCCAAATTCGTAGTCGAGATGGCGCCTGTCGTGGAATCAGGCAAGCCACCCATTTCATTTAATCTAAATTTCTTTTCCAGCAAATGATAAAATTTAAAAGTGAAATTTCTGATAATAATTCATTTTGAAATTTAAGACAACATCTAAAGCAAAATTCTAAAATTACTTCCCCCGGATCTAGTGTCACTCAGTCATGAACTACTATAACATAAAAATGTAGAAATGAAGAAATAGACAGCATAGTCTCAAAAACAAAGTGCAACAAGAAGAATAATAACACGAGGTCGCGGTCTCAAGATACTACCTTGACAACTACGATGATATTCTGACGGCCGCTCAGTGTCCACTGCCGGGTCCCGAGGTACCTAGATTTGCACACAAGGTGCAGGGGGTAACGTGAGTACACCATCTCAGTAAGTAACGATCCCAACCTATAGGCTGAGAGGTAGTGATATACTAAACCTTCAAAATTATAATAACAACGTACAAAAGTAGGCATGATAACAGTTTATAAGACAATGGAAAAAATATACCAAGTATGCCATGTATAATCTACATGCCATTGTATAAATATGAGAAATCAGAATTGGAATGCACACAGTGGTCAAAACTCTCACATAGAAGTCAACTCAGTACTGTAAATGGCTCTCAGGCCTAGGGAAAGTCCATCCCGGATTATACATACACACAGGTGACTGTATTCACTCGGTACGATGGAAAAAGCCAATCCAGCCCCGCGGAGAAGATCCCTCTCCGGTGCACAACACTCGGACAAAATCCATGTCCAGGGACAATCCATCCCGCACATATCAGTAACTTCGGACAAGATCCATGCCCAGGGAAGATCCATCCCTCAATATCAGTGCGCTCACTAGGGGAGTAAAGACTTCGGAGGGGATCTTATAAGCCCAAGCGCTATATCAAGCCAACGAAGGCTTGATTCGAGGATCACTGTGGTGTGCAGTCCGATCTCATAACAGACTCTCGGCCTCACTCAGTCATTACTCTCCAGTCTCACTCATATGGCTCACAAATGTAAGAATCAGGAAAAAACAATGATAACATGTATATAATTAAGAAATACTGAGATTGAGACATGAAAAAATGTGCTATAACAAGACTGAGTACATGGAAGCAAATAAATCACAAATTGAGACACCAGTAACTGACCACTCGGGTCTTAGAATTTTGACATGAAGCCTTAGTTTTTGTACTTGACATGATTTCTAGTATATGCACATTAATTACAACCTTCACAGTACAAATATTAAGTCGTAATGGATATTAGACGGTGCCATGGGATGAGCCAAGCCACAATCATTCGGTGTACGCCCGCATGCTCGTCACTTTGCATGTGTGTCACCTTAGTTACAGTCATATGTCATGTAGTGTGGGGCCTCAAACCCTCAAGTCCAAGTTTGGAAACGTTACTTACCTCAAAACCGGCTAAAATACTAGTCCACAGTGCCTTTGCCTCTAGACTCAGCCTCTGAGTGCTCCAAATCTACCAAAAATCAGATTTATATCATTATAATATGCCAAGGAACGAAACACATTCGAAATTTATCAAAATTACCCGAAAATCCCGAAATTGGTCAAACCCGACCCCCGGGACCACGTCTCGGAATTTGATAAAATTTATACCACAAGAATCCTCATCCTCCCACGAGTCTATACATACTAAGAACACCAAAATCGGACTCCAAATGACCCCTCAAATTCCCATTTTAAAGTCTCTAATTACATGCCCTAATTATCCATTTTTAGCACTGATTTTCCCCAAATTGTCACCACTAATCAGTCCATTAATCACACATAAACGAGTTTTAAGTCCAAAAACCTTACCTCCACGAAGAACTCTCGAGTTCCCTCTTCAAAAACCCTTCAAAAGCTTCAAACCAACATGAAAATGGTGAAAGAATGACCAATATTCGCTAAGGACCCTTTTTATATGTTCTGCCCGGTGATGACCACACCTGCGGCACTTTTAGCGCGCCTGCGGACCCGCACCTGCGGACCCGCACCTGCGGTCCCGCACCTGCGGTCCTAGGTGCACACCTGCGTATCCAACCTAAATCCCCATTTTTCGCACCTGCGACTACTTCTTCGTACCCGCACTTCCGCAGGTGCGGCCACCCATCCGCAGATGCGACCCCTTCACGGGCTGCCAATCTCCGCACTTGTGCATGGTCCTCGCATATGCGGACCTCGCGCCTACGGTTTCCCTTCTGTAGGTGCGACCACACTAGTAATTGTGCACCAACATCATTTTTGTTGCATTTTCCAACTTAAAACCTTTCAATGACTATCTGAAACACCCCGAGCCCCTCGGGGCATAAACCAAAGGTACCAACAAATCATAATTGATCACTCGGACTTAGCCGAACCCTCGGAACACCTAAAATAACATGGAAACTCCAATTCAACCCATGATTCAAGCCTAAGATTCCTAAAACTTTCGAAAATCAACTACGATACCGAAACTAACCAAAACACGTCCGAATGACCAGAAAATTTGCACACACGTCCAAAATGACACTACGAACCTGCTTTAACTTCCAGAATTCTATTCCAACCCCGATAGCCTATTTTTCACTGCCGATCGGAAATCTCCAAAAACTAACTTTCGCCAATTCAAGCCTAATTCTATACCGGACATCAAAACCACATTCCGAACACCCTCCTAAGTCCCAAATCACCCAACGAAGCTATTTGAGCCATAAAATATGTATTCTGAGGTCGCTTACCAATAAGTCAACTCCTAGTTGACTTTTCTAACTATTATTCCAATTTAAGAGACTAAGTATCTCAATTCTCACCACGGCCACTCCGACGAACCAACCGACCCCAACACATCATAACCAAACTAAACAAAGCATGACAAGGTAGAGATGGGAATAACGAGGCTAATTCCACTGAACGAATGCGTGGGTTGTTACATTCTCCCCCTCTGAAATAAACGATCTTCCTCGAACGGGTCTAGAAACATACTTGGAGTCTCAAACAAGTAAGGATATCTGGTCCGCATCTCCCGCTCGGTCTCCCAAGTGGCCTCCTCATTTGGCTGACCTATCCACTGCACCTTCACTGAAGCTATATCCTTAGATCTCAACTTTCTAATCTGACGACCCAAAATGGCCACTGGATTTACCTCATATGACATATCACCCTCAAGCTGAAATGTGCCTAAGTCCAAAACATGAGATGGGTTATCAATATACTTCCGGAGCATCCAAAAATGGAACACCAGATAAACACTCCATAAGCTGGGTGGAAAGTCAAGTTTATAAGACACTTCTCCAATCCTCTGAAGTACCTCAAAAGGCCCAATGAACCGGGGACTCAGCTTGCCCCTCTTCCCGAACCTCACAACACCCTTCATGGGTGACACCTTCAGCGGTACCTTCTCACCCTTCATGAAAGACACATCCCAGACCTTCCGGTCCACATAACTCTTCTACCTAGACTGCGCCATGCGAAGCTGCTCCAGAATCAACTTCACCTTATCCAACGCATCCTGAACCAAGTCTGTAACCAATAGCCTAGCCTCGCCCGACTCAAACCAACTAACCGGAAATCTACATCTCCTACCATATAAAGCCTCATACTGAGCCATCAAGATTTTGGACTGATAACTATTATTATATGCAAACTCCGTGAGCTGTAGAAACTGGTCCCATGAACCCCCAAAATTAATGACACAGGCAGGCAACATGTCCTCTGAAATCTGAATAGTACGCTCTGACTGCCCGTCGGTCTAAGGATGAAACGTTGTGCTCAAATTGACCTGAGTACCCAACTCTCCCTGCACGCTCTCCAAAAGTGAGATGTGAATTGAGTACCTCTGTCGGAAATGATAGGAATTGGAACCCCAAGCAATCGGACAATCTACCTGATATAAATCTCAGCTAACCGCTCTAAATAATAAGTAGTACCAATAGGAATGAAGTGCGCGAACTTGATCAACCGATCCACAATATCTCCTCGAAGTCCGTGGGATCCCAACTACAATATCCATGGTGATCCGCTCCCACTTCTACTCCAGAAATATCTAACCTCTGAAGTAATCCACCTGCCCTCTGGTGTTCATACTTGACCTGCTGGCAGTTGAGACACCAATCTACAAACTCAACAATATCCTTCTTCATCCGCCTCCACCAATAATGTTGTCTCAGATCCTAGTACATCTTCGGGGCACCCAGATGGATGGAATACCGCAAGATATGAGCCTCTGCTAAAATCAACACTCAAAGCCCATCCATCTTGGGCACGCAAATCCGGCCCTGCTTCCTCATGACCCCATCATCACCAATAACCACATCCCTGGCATCACCTCGACGGACCATATCCTGAAGAACTAGCAAGTGTCAGTCATCATACGGGCGTGCTCAAATATGATCATAAAGAGAACACCTGGAGGATACACAAACCAATACCCGCGGGGGCTCTAACAAATCCAATATCACCAATTGACCCGCTAAAGCCTGAACATCAAGTGCCAAAGGTCGTTTGCCACTGAAAGGTAGGCTAGACTCCCCAAACTCTCTGCAATGCGACTCAAGGCATCGGCCACTACATTAGCCTTCCCCGGATGATATAGAATAGTTAGGTCATAATCCTTGAGAAGCTCCAACAATCTCCTCTGGTGCAAATTTAGATCCTTCTGCTTAAGAAGATACTACAAACTACGATGATCAGTGAAAATCTCACAATGTACCCCATACAAATAATGTCGCCAAATCTTTAAGGCGTGGACAATGGCTGCTAGATCAAGATCATGATTCTTCTCATGCACCTTCAACTGTCGGGATGCGTAGGCAATCACCCTACCGTCCTGCATCAATACCGCTCCAAGGACAACTCTCCAGGCATCACAATAGACTGTATAAAAACCTGAACCTGTAGGCAAAATCAATCCCATAGCTATAGTCAAAGCTGATTTGAGCTTATGAAAGCTCTCCTCACACTCCTCAGTCCACCTGAACGGAGCACCCTTCTGGGTCAGTCTGGTCATAGGTGCTGCGATAGATGAAAATCCCTCTACAAAATGGCGATAGTACCCTACCAAACCAAGGAAACTGCGAATCTCGGTAGCTGATGACGGTCTGGGCCAACTCTCCACCACCTCCACCTTTTTTGAATCTTCCTCAATCCCATCACAGGACACCACATGGCCTAAGAATGACCACTGAATCAAGCCAAACTTCGAAAAAATTTCATACAATCTCTTCTCTCTCTAAGTCTGGAGCACAACCCTCAAATGCTGCTCATGATCCTCCCGAGATCGGGAATACACCAAGATGTAGCCAATGAACAAAATGACGAAGGAATCAAGATAAGGCCGGTAACACGTTGTGCATCAAGTGCATGAAGGTTGTTGGGGCATTGGTCAACCCGAATGACATAACAAGAAACTCATAGTTACCATATCTAGTCCTGAAGGGAGTCTTCGGGATGTTAGAATCCCGAATCCTCAATTGATGATACCCGGATCTCAAGTCAATCTTAGAGAACACTCTGGCCCCCTGAAGCTAGTCAAACAAATCATCAATATGAAGCAAAGGATACTTATTCTTGACTTTAACCTTGTTCAACTGCTTGTAATCAACACACATTCTCATGGAACCATCCTTCTTCTTTACAAATAACACCGGTTCACCCCACGGTGACACACTAGGCCGAATGAACCCCTTATCTAGGAGTTCTTGAAGCTGCTCTTTCAATTCCTTCAACTCCACTGGTGCGATACGATAAGCTGGAGTAGAAATAGGCTGAGTGCCTGGCACCAGATCAATACCAAATTCAATGTCCCTATCAGGTGGCATGCCTGGAAGGTCTGCAGGAAACACGTCCGGAAAATCACGGACCACTGGAACAGAGTCAATAGCAGAAGTCTCACCACCGACATCCCTCCCAAAATCCAAATACGATAAACACCCCTTTTCTAACATATGTTGGGAATTAAGGTAGGAAATCACCCTACTAGGCACATACTCCACCCAACATCTCCACTCAATCCTCGGCAATCCGGGCATAGCTAAGGTCACAGCCTTTGTGTGACAATCAAGAATAGCATGGCACGGGGATAGCCAATCCATGCCCAATATCACATCGAAGCCAACAATGCTAAGTAATAATAGATATGCCCGGGTCTCCAGACCCCCAATAGATATAACACAAGACCGGTACACACGGTCCACCATAATAGTATCGCCCACCGGAGTCGACACATGAACAGATGTAACTAGGGACTCACGGGGCATATCCAAGAAATGAACAAAGTATGATGAAACATTGGAATACATGGAACCAGGATCAAATAAGACCCTCGGTGACAGAGTGATATAATACCTGTAATCACTGTATTCGAGGCCATAGCATCTGGTCTGGATGGGAGTGCACAGAAATGAACCTGTCCTCCACCTGCTCGACCTCCCCCTCTAGGGTGGCCTCTAACTGACTGAATCCCACCCGTAGTTTCATGGGCGGGTGGTGTAGCAGCTGGTGCTGAAGCTGAAGGTTGGCCCCTCTGCTGGAATGAACCACCCGAAAGACGGGGACGATACCTCTTGATACGACCCGGATCACCACACTCAAAGCAACCACTCTCGGCAAATGATGGTAGGGACTAAAGGGAACCCCTGGAACCAGAATAACCACTAGAAGATCCATGTGCTGAGGAAACCTGAACTGATGGTAGCTGAGATGAACTCTGGGCTAGAAGGGCGCTGAATGATGAAAGGCCCGGATGAGAGCTACGGGGACTGTGCCCTGATGAAAAACCACTGTAGGCTGGGCGGACTAGTTGAGGAGGCCTAAATGAACTGCCTTTACTATGCTGAACTTGACTTCCTGAATGAACACCACCATAACTACCAGATCCTCGAGGCCTCTTGGCCTCCCTCTCAACTTGCTCATGGCGGCGAACTAACCCAATCTCTCTAGCTATGTCAACTACCTCCTCAAAAGAGGCGCTAGATACCCTTTCCCTGGTCAGAAAAATCTGAAGCTGATAAGTGAGGCCATCAACAAACCTCATGATCCTCTCCCTATCTGTGGGGACTATCCAAATAGCATGATGGACCAACTCAGAGAATCTCATCTCATACTACATCACGGTCATGTCCCCCTGACGCAACTGCTAGAACTCTCTACCAGCTCCTCCATGTGGGACTGCGGTATATACTTCTCCAAGAAGAGAATGGAGAAATGATGCCAGGTAAGGGGCGCTACATCCATAGGTCTACGCCTGTCATAGGCCTCCCACCAAGCAAGTGAAACTTGTCCAAGAAGGCCTGGTCATCCTCGCCCTCAGTACTATCGAAAGTCGGAGGCTGAAGTCTGTTGAATCCCTCCAATCTGCGCTGCTCATCATCTGCCAGAGTTCGGACCACATAATCCTGGGCTGGGGCAACCGGCTGGGCTGGAGCTGTCCCCGGTGTCTGAAGTCCCTGAATAACCTGCTCAGGTGTCCGAGAAACTAGAGTCTGAGTGCCTCTCCCGGCCTGAGAAGTGGCAACAGTAGTTGACATAGCGAAGGCTTGTGCCAAGTTGGTGCACACCATCAGAATCTTAACTAGGGTCTCCTGAAGATGCGGAATCACAATAGGCACTACCGGTGCCTAAGCCTATCTCACTGGAAGCTCGACTGCGGGGACCTGATCCTAAGCAGTGGGAGGGTCCACAGGTACTGCCCCGGCTGCTGTGCGGGCTGCACCCCTCCCTCTGCCACAGCCTTGACCACGGCCTGAACCTCTAGTTGGTCCAGCTGGTGCTAGGTCACCACGATCGGTAGCACGAGTCCTCACCATCTATGAGAGAATGAAAACAACAGAAGTTTAGTTCCAGAATCCAACAGAGTCGCACGACAGAATTCAATAATGTGAGATTTTCCTAAGGGTTTTGTATCCTCTTGAGGACAAGTACTGACGTCTTTGTACCGATCCGCATGACTTTACTAAACCTGCTCATGACTGGTGAGACCTATTTAACCTAGAGCTCTGATACCAACTTGTCAAGACCCAAATTCGTAGTCGTGATAGCGCCTGTCGTGGAATCAGGCAAGCCACCCATTTAATTTAATGTAAATTTCTGTTCCAGCAAATGATAAAATTTAAAAATGAAATTTTAATTCATTTGCAAATTTAAGACAACATCTAAAGAAAAATTCAAAAATTTTATCCCCCGGATCTAGTGTCACTCAGTAATGAGCTACTATAACATAAAAGTATAGAAATGAAGAAATAGATAGCATAGTCTCAGAAATAAAGTGCAACAGGAAGAATAAGAAGGAGAAGACGAGGTCACGATTGCCAGCTGCTAACTGGACAACTCCGATGAAACTCTAAAGGCCGCTCAGTGTCCACTACCAGGTCCCGAGGTACCTGGATCTGCACACAAGGTGCAGGGGGTAACGTGAGTACACCTACTCAGTAAGTAATGATCTCAACCTATGGGCTGAGAGGTAGTGACGGACTAAACCTTTGAAATTATAATAACTACCTCCAAAATTAGGCATGATAACAGTTTATAAGAGAATGGACAAAATATACCAAGTATGCCCTGTATAATCTACATGCCATTGTATAAATATGAGAAATTGGAATGGGAATGCACACAATGCTCAAAACTCACACATAGAAGTCCACTCAGTACTGTAAATGGCTCTCAGGCCCAGGGAATGTCCATCCCGGATTATACATACACACAGGTGAACGTAGTCACTACGTACTGAGGAAAAGACCAATCCAGCCCCGTGGAGAAGATCCATCTCCAGTGCACATCACTTGGACGAAATCCATGTCCAGGGACGATCCATCCCTCAAATATCAGTAACTTCGAACAAGATCCATGACCAGGGAAGATCCATCTCTCAATATTAGTGCGCTCACTTGGGGTGTAAAGATTCTGGAGGGGGTCCTATAACCCCAAGTGCTATATCAAACCAACGAAGGCATGATCCTAGGATCACTGCAGAGTGCAGTCCGATCTCATAACTGTCTCAATAAAAGGCTCTCTGCCTCACTCAGTCATTACTCTCCAGTTCACTCATATGGATCACAGATATAAGAACCAGCCCAAAACAATGAGAACATGTATATAATTAACAAATACTGAGACTGAGGCATGAAACTGTCACGACCCCAAATCAATAAGGACCATGATGGCGCCTATCGTGAAACTAGGCTAGCCCTCTAACACAATAACATTTTTGTTTCATATAAATACACTGTAAACACCCGTAGAATTTTTGACTAAAAACGATGGCCGAATAGATCCCCATGTTGATACAACTATAGAATTTCTTAAATCATACCTTTTTGGAGTAAAAAGTACCCCAGGACCTAGAGGATAGAGTTTTCAAGTTTGTGCGAATATGCGGTCCATAATGTGATCGCATATCAAGTATGCAAACCGTATAGTGGTTGCATAGTTGGACAGATTGCTGTCCATTTTGAGGACAGCTATGCAGCCCAAAATGCAAATATCATGTATGCGGGCCGCATAATTGTCACATAATTGCACCTGATTTTTGCGGAGGGAGTTATGTGCTGCACTATGCAATCACATAACAGGTATGCGGACCACATAGTTGCCGCATACCTGGGCAGTTCCCTTTTCTTTTTGGCCCAGCTGAAGGCCAATAATGCGGCAGGTTTGCGGACCGCATAACCAAATTGTGATCGCATTTCGGACCGCAAACCTGCATCGAGGCTCCTATTTTCTAATTTTTAAAACCCGAACCCCAAGCTAATATAACACCCATCCCCCTTATTTTCAACCATATTCTGATAAATTAGAGAGAGGAGAGAGTGGGTTCTAGTGAGAGGGAGTCCCAATTTAATCAAATTTGATCCTCCATCACTACTCAGGCCTGGAATCGATCGAGTAGGATACCATTTTCTTTACCACAAGAGGTAAGCTTCTACCCCATCAACCTAAATTTCTAGATTTTTGTTAAAATGAAACATGGTTAGGTGAGTTCATGAAAATGGGGGTAGGAATCTTGCATGCATGTAACCAACTTATCATAATATAGTAAAGGAAATAGGATAGAGTAATCTTTCACTAAAAAGAGGCCATTTAATCTAAAGTAACACCTAGTGTTTGATAGAATGCTCAAATGAGTTCAAGACATGATCATTATTCCTAATTCTAAGTTCAATTATGCCACATTGTGAACTAGATTGAAGGTGCTAGAAGGTCCGGTGAATTGTAGTAGAAAATTAAGGAAAAATCCCAAACCGAGGTATGTATGGCTAACTCCAATCTTCACAGGATAAACCTTTTGGTGTTCACTTTTCGGGTATGATTCTATTGTTTGATTCTCTCTGGAATTTATGTGCCTTATGTGTCAAGTTGGGAAACTCTTGCTTCTATGTCGTTCCATGTTACTACCATATCGTCATGCTATTTGAGTGTATGAATTGCGATCATTATGCTCCTTTCACTATGTGTGCAAATTCTCTTATGTGATGGTTGTGGTAGATGTGAAAGATTGAAATGATATGAAATATGAACCAAAGGATTGAAATGATAAGAAATATGAATCACAAGAGTGAAATGATATGAGATGTGGATCAAAAGATGGAAAATGATAAAAGTGAACTAAAAGATCAATGAAATGATGGGTGATGTCCTAGGGTGAGATGGCCTAGCCGATCGGGCCGGGATCGGACTCCATTCTTTACACATAGAGGTGTGAAATTGAGATACGATGTTTATTATTGCCTTACTCTTTCAGTTAAGATGGCCTAGCCGGTCGGGCCGTGACCGGACTCCGTGTGAAAATGCCACGGTGATGATATGAGTTATGATGTTGTTGGTGCCTCACCTAGGATGGCTTATCCGGTCGGGCCGAGTCTGGACTCCGTGTGACAACGACACGGTGGTTTAGTAATAATAATAACACTTGAACTTAAAAGGATTATTAACCAAAAGATGGCAAAACGGGATAAGAAACATGGTGACTCTTCTTGTGTTTTTCCCTACTTTGGCGAATCGTTATATGATGTTTCTATTTGTATCATTTCCTGTTGATGTTCATCCTATCTAGAGTAGGGTTTGTTCATACATACTAGTAATATTCGATGGTACTAACTTCCCTTTTGCCGAGGGCGCTACATCTCTTTAAATGGATGTAGGTGGTTCTGTAGCAGGTAGCGCCGATCGTTGATAGTGGTGCTTTCTCCTCCTCCCTTCAGCAGTAGATATATGTTGATCTCTTTCATACATGTTTTCCCTTTTTGAGGTATAGTCGGGGCCTTGTCGCCGGCAGGTCTATGTATATTTCTCCGTACTCTTAGAGGCTCTGGAGACATTTATGTGGGTTGTGTATATTGTGGATAGTTGTCGGATTAACTCGTAAGCATAATCCCATCTCTTGAATATTGTAATTGGTATGTATGTTTTAGGGCACCTAAATGTTGGCATCGATGTATATAAGAAAGAATGGGTTAGTATCATGAATGTATGCTTTCGATTCATTTCTTTCTAATGCATGTAAATAATGCATGCTATAACTTCAGGGGGAGAAACGAGTCGGGAAGGAAAGGCTAACTAGGCTTGCTTGACCAGGTTCACCCAGTTAGGCGCCGGTCCCGTCCCTCAGTTTTGGGGTGTGACAAACTTGGTATCAGAGCCTAAAGTTTTAAAAGTGTCGTAGGATGTCTCGGAGCCATGTCTTGTAGAGACCTTCTTATCGGTGTGTTGTCGAATACATCTATAATTAGGGGGCTGCTTGGACATTTAGGAAAAATACCCTTCATTGTTATTCTATATCATGTGATGGAATGAGAAGTGAGATTGTTTTTCTCTAACTCGTGCATTGTTTCAACTTTCAGTAAATGGCACCCAGGAAGAAAGCTCGATTCAGATGTTGACACAATTTATGGCCTCTCAGGCCCAGAGATCAAATGCTTCCCCCACATCCTCTAGCGGGCAAGGGGATTCCTCAGGTTCCAGGGTTAACTGATTTCTTCAACTAGCCCCTCCAAAGTTCTTAGGTACTGACCCCGAGGCTGATCCTCAGGATTTCATCGATGAGATGTACATGACCCTCTGAGTCATGCGTGCTACTAAGATAGAAGGAGTAGAGTTGGTTCGAGATGTGGGAGGATTCCCGTGAGGAGGGGAGCCCTCCGACAAGGTGGAGCGAGTTTGCAGATTCTTTTATGGACTATTTCTTGCCCGCCGAGACTAGGGAAGCCCGTGCTACAGAGTTTGAGGTCCTCAAGCAAGGTAGTAGGAGTGTGTGGGAGTATCATATGGAGTTTGTGCGCTTGTCCCAGTATGCAGTTCATATGGTGCCGAATATGGACGCTAGAGTTCGTCGATTTGTGTAGGGTCTTGGTCCCTTGGTCGTCAAAGAAGCTGCTACAGCTGTTCTACATTCCGACGTGAATTATGGGAAGATTGTGGCATTCGCCCAGGCTATGGAGACTCGAAAGTTGAAGCTAAGGATGGATCGAGAGGGTAGTAGTAGGGCTCGGTCAGCGGGCAACCCTGGGAGGTCGCTTTGGGGCCGGTCCAGGTAGCAGGAGGTTCCACTATCAGGGTCGATCAGGAGAGAGTTTCCAGCAGCATCAGAGAACCCTTTATCATAAGTGTGGGAAGTGGCATTCGAGGCTCTGCCACCAGGACATGCCATTATGTTATGGGTGTGGGATGAGAGGCCATATTCAGAGAGACTATTGTTCATCCAACCAGGGAGCAAGTTGGGGCATCGCCCAACCATCCAGTTCTTCAGTCGCTACATCCTCAGCATACCCTCCAGCCCGAGGCCCTCCAGCACCGGTAAGGCATGGTGCAGCTAGGGGTGGTGCACGGGGTCGAGGAGGACCCAGCCGATTCTATGCCCTGAGTGGTTGTCAGAGTGCAGAGGCTTATCCAAATGTCGTCACAGGTATTCTGATTGTTCAATCGGATGATGTGTATGCCCTTATTGATCTCGGGTCGTCTTTGTCATAAATTACTCCTTTTATTGCTTCAGGTTTTGGGATTGAACCAGAACGGCTTCATTGTCAACTCCGGTTGGTGAATCTATTACGGCCGCGCGAGTCTATAGAAATTGTGTTGTCACGGTGTATGGTCGGGATACCACTGCCGATCTTATTGAGCTAGGAATGGTTGATTTTGAGGTAATAATGGTAATGGATTGGCTCTATTCGTGCTTTGCTAAATCGACTACCGAACCAGAATTATGAGGGTGGAGTTCCCTAATGAACCAGCTATTGAGTGGGAGGGGAATAATATTGTGCCAAGATGTAGGTTTATTTCCTACCTTAAGGCCTCAAAAATGATCAGGAAGGGTTACATCTACCATTTGGTCCGGGTTGCGAAAACCACCTCAGAGGTGCCTGCTCCCGAGTCCATGCCTATTGTAAATGAATTCCTTGATGTTTTTCCGGATGAGCTTCCTGGGGTTCCACCAGACAGAGAGATCGATTTCGAGATTGATGTATTGCCAGACACGCAGCCAATATCTATTCCACCCTACAGGATCGCGCCAGCAGAATTGAGGGAGTTAAAGGAGCAGTTGAAGGTTCTTCTAGAAAAAGGGTTTCATTCGGCTAAGTGTGTCTCCTTGGGGTGCACCGGTACTTTTTGTCAGAAAGAAAGATGGATCGCTATGAATGTGTATTGACTATCGGAAACTCAACAAGGTCAATATCAAAAACAAATACCCATTGCCTCAGATAGATGATTTGTTCGACCAATTTCAAGGTGCTAGGTTCTTCTCGAAAATTGATTTGCGGTCTCGGTATCACCAACTAAAGATCAAGGAGTAGGATGTTCCTAAAACCGCCTTCAAGACTCGATATGGGCAGTTTGAATTATTGGTAATGTCTTTTGGGCTAACCAACGCCCCAGCAGCTTTCATGGACCTTATGAATCGGGTCTTCAAGCCATTTCTTGACTCTTTTGTGATAGTCTTCATCGATGATATCCTTGTTTATTCGTGAAGTCAGGAAGATCATGCTAATCACCTCAGGGCAGTTCTGCAGACTCTTCATCAACACCAGTTCTATGCAAACTTCTGAAAATGCAAATTTTGGCTAGAATCAGTTACCTTTTTGCGCCATGTTGTCTCCATGGAAGGGATTCAGGTTGATCCCCAAAAGATCGCAGATGTGAAGGATTAGCCTAGACCAACGACCTCGACAGAGATTCGCAGTTTCTTAGGCTTATCAGGATATTATCGGAGGTTCGTGGAAGAATTCTCTACTCTCTCCTCCCCGTTGACTAAGCTGACGCTAAAAGCGGTCAAGTTCCTGTGGTTCGATGCTTGTGAAAGGAGTTTCCAGGAATTGAAATCAAGATTGACTTCGGCGCCGATGTTGACCTTGACAGAGGGTACAGAGGGATTTGTGGTGTATTGTGATGCTTCAAGGGTTGGTCTGGGGTGTGTGTTAACGCAATGTAGTAAGGTTATAGCGTATTCTTCGAGGCAATTTAAGAATCACGAAAAGAATTATCCGACGCATGATTTGGAGCTTGCGGCAGTTGTTTTTGCATTAAAAATCTAGCGGCACTATCTTTATGGGGTCCACGTGGACATATTCACAGACCACAAGAGTCTCCAATATCTATTCATACAGAATGAGTTAAACTTGAGGCAGAGGAGGTGGTTGGAATTGCTCAAAGATCATGATATGAATATCTTGTACCATCCAGGGAAGGGGAATGTGGTGACAGACGCTCTTAGTCAGAAATCCATGGGTAGTTTGGCTCACTTGGAAGCAGGTCAGAGGCATTTGGCTCGAGAGGTTTACCAGTTGTGGTGCATAATGGAGTTGAATCTTCGCTTGTGGCGAAAGTCAAGATAAATCAATTCGATGATCCAGCATTGGCTCGGCTAAGAGAGGCAATTCTTAATCACATGACCACATCTTTTTCACTTAGCAGGGATGACGGCGTTTTGCGGTGCCAAGGGAGATTTTGTGTTCCGGATGTGGATGAACTTCGGTAGAGGATAATGGCAGAGGCTCACAATTCTATATAATCCGTACACCCAGTTTCTATGAAAATGTGTCGCGATCGCAAGGAGGTTTATTAGTGGAATAGCATGGAGAGGTGTATGGCGGACTTTGTGGCTAAGTGCCCGAACTGTCAGCAAGTGAAGGCCGAGCATCAGAGGCCCGGTGGTTTGGCGCAGCTTATAGAAATACGAATGTGGAAATGGGAGATGATCAATATGGATTTTGTGGTAGGGTTACCCCGCACTCCGCGCAAATTTTACTCAATTTGGGAATGTGATGACCCAAAAGGTCATCCCGTGTATTTTTAGTTATTTCCGTGTTTCGAGGTCATCAAAACCTATTTTTATCTCATCGCGATTAATGTGCACAGCCCAGGCATGTAGCAAGAAGCCGTTGTGTGAAAAACTGATAAAAATGATAATTTTGTGTTGAAATTTGAGTAAAGTTGACTTTGGTCCACATTTTTGGTAAACGGACCCAGACCCGCGATTTGACAGTCCCAGAGGGTCCGTAGGAAAATATGGGACTTGGGCGTATGCCCGAAATCGAATTCAAAGGTCCCAAGTCCGAGAAATGAATTTTTAAAAGAAATTATTTTCTGAAAAATATAAAGGTTTTTGAAAGTGAAATGTTATGTGAAACCTATGGTATCGAGCTCGTATTATGGTTCCGGAGCTCGGTACAGGTTCGATATAATATTTTGTGTCATATCTGTGAAGTTTGGTAAGAAACAGGATTTAATTGACATGATTCGGACGTTAAATGCAAAATTTGATGTTTAAAGAAGTTTTGAGAAATTTCATTGATTGTGAGGTTTAATTCGATGTTTATGATGTTATTTTGGTGATTTGATTACACGAATAAGTCCGTAGGCTATTTTTGAGGTTGTGTGCATATTTGGTTAGGATCCCCGAGGGCTCGGGTGAGTTTCGGGTAGGCGTCGGGGTGTAAAACTTAGAAATAAATCTGGTTTTTCTGCATTTTTTAATGTCTGAGATTTTTGTGCTATGTGAATGCATAGGTTTGACCGCGAACGCATAGCACAGGGCCTGGGGAGGGGTCGTTGACTCTATGCGAACGCACTCAAGGGAGTGCGAACGCACAAAGTAGTGTGAGGGGTTTGGGGGTCTGGGTAGCAGTACTCTATGTGAATGCATCCCTTAGGGTGCGAACGCAGACCTATTGAGAGAGGAGTCTATGCGAACGCACCACTAGGTCGCGAACGCACAGGGTCATAGAGGTCTGGGGGGCTAGGTAGTGTTAAGCTTATGCGAACGCATCCACGGGGACGCGATCGCGAAGGGTAAGGCAGTGTAGTCTATGCGAACGCAGAGCACGTGTAGCGAACGCATTGAGTTAAATCCGCCCAGTTATTATTTAGTCCCAAAAATAGAATAGTTACGGGATTTACACCATTTTTCACAAACCTCTTCTTCTCCACACCTCTTGGGCGATTTTTGAAGAACTTCTTCACCATAACCTCTTAGGTAAGTAATCTTTGACCCATTCTCTTCCATTTTTATCAACACCCATTAGATTCTAGGCCTAAAAACATGGGATTAAAGGTATAAAATTAAGGATTTGGGTAGAGTTAGGGCTTTTTGATTATTTGGGAATTTGACCTCGTTTTGGGGTCAGATTTCAACACAAATTATATATTCGGGCTCGTGGGTGAATGGGTGATCGGGTTTTGGTCCGAACCTCGTGTTTGGACCAAGCGGGCCCAGGGTCAATTTTTGGATATTTGGGAAGAATGATGGGCAATTCTTAGTTATGAGCACTATTAAGTAGTTGATCGGTTCAGGAATATTTTGTTGAGTTATACACCTGTGTAGGATTGGTTATAGCTGTGTCCCTTTTCGGGACGGTATTATTCTTGTTGATTATTCCTGTGCATTTAAGGTTTCTTATTGTTGGATTACCTGCCAATTGTTGTGCTTATGTTGTTTATGCACGAGAGGACATTCTGTGCCATGTTTATGTTATTTATGCACGAGGGGACATTTTGTGCCGTGTTTATGTTGTTTATGCATGATGGGACATTCTGTGCCATGTTTATGTTGTTTATGCACGAGGGGACATTCCATGCCATGTTTATGTTGTTTATGCACGAGGGGACATTCTGTGTCGTGATTGTGATATTTATGCACGAGGGGACATCCTGTGCCGTGATTGTGATATTTATGCACGAGGGGACATTCTGTGCCGTGATTGTGAGGTTTTACGCATGAGGGGACATTTTGTGTCGTGTTATGATATATTATGCACGAGGGGACATGTCATGTCGTGTTATGATATATTATGTACGAGGGGACATGCCGTGCCATTTCTTTTCACTTGTTTATTTTGTGTTGTTAATTCTCGTTATTATTTTTTGGATATTTAGATTGTTGCCTCATTCCATTATTTCAGTAATGGCTACCCCCTTTTCCTCAGCATGTTTCCCAGTTATTGTACTTAACTGTTTATTTCTTGTTGTTATTTCCTGTTATATTTTATTTAAATTGCACAGGTGATATTATTTTCCATGTCCTAGCCTCGTCACTACTTCGCCGAGGTTAGGCTCGGCACTTACTCAGTACATGGAGTCATTTGTATTGATGCTACACCTGCACTTCTTTATGTTGTGTAGATCCCGGCACCGGACCCAGTGGACACTGATCGAGGAGGCTTCCTTCAGTCCACCAGGCGACACTGAGGTAGTTCTGCAGGCGTCCGCAGGCTTTGGTGTCACCTCCTATCTCACACTTCTTTTCCTGTCTTTATGTATTTCCGAGACAGTAGTGTTTTGTTTGTTCTGACCCTTATTTGTAGCAATCACAGACAGTCCGTGAAATTGTGACACCAGATTTTGGGAGTTATTATTGAGGAGTTTTGTAATACTATTTACTTAAGTTGTTAGATTTCATTTCTTCCGCACTTTGATTTCTAATTGTTCTTGTATATCACTAATAAATGCTAAATAATAAAGGAACATGTTAGAATAACTGGTAACGTTGTCTTTGTCTAGTGGGTTCAACGTTAGACGCCATCACGGTCCCGACGGTGGGATTTCGGGTCGTGACAAGTTGGTATCAGAGCAATGGGGTTGATTAGGTCTCACAATTCACGGACAAACTTGGTAGAGTCTGAGGAATCAGTACAAAGACGTCTGTACTTATTCCCCAGAGGCTGCAAAGTTAGGAATAACCTCACATCTATTCTTCTCTGTCGTGCAATTTGAATTCTAAATACTAATTGAGTTTCTATTCTATTCTCTCGCAGATGGAGAGAATGCGTGATTCCTCATCTACCGATCAGCAGCCCGATCCTCCTGTTGCAGCTCCTACTAGAGGACGAGGCCGTACTAGAGGCCGAGGCAGAGCCAGGGCTCAACCCAGAGCAGCAGCCCTAGTAGAGGATCCTCGGGTGGAGGCTGCTGAGGAGATTTCCACTCAGGCAGTCCCAGTTGGACCAGCTCATGTCCCAGAGGGGTTCATTGCCACCCTGGTACTTCAGGACGCTCTAGTCCGCTTAGTGGGCATTTTGGAGAGCGTGGCTCGGGCCGGTCTACTTCCTACAGCACCAACCGTATCTCAGGCTGGGGAAGGGGCCCAGACTCCTGCTAGCCGCACACCAGCTTCTCAGTTCCAGACTCCAGCACCTCAGGCAGCTAAAGTAGCTCAGCCGGGTATTGTGACACAGGAAGTTGAGGGAGCATATATGTCTGCCAATGCTTTGTGGAGATTATATCGATTCACTAAGTTGTTTCCTACTACTTTCACTGGTGCAACATCAGAGGACCCCTAGGATTTCTTAGACAGTTGCTATGAGGTTCTTCGGAACATGAGGATTGCGGAGGCCAATGGGGTCGATTTTGCTACATTCCGTCTTTCTGGTACCGCCAAGACTTGGTGGAAATATAATTACTTGACCAGGCCAGCTGGATCTTCGTCGTTGTCTTGGGCTCAGTTCTCCGAGTTGTTCTTGGAGAAGTTTCTACCAATTACCTAGAGAGAGGATCTTCGGAGGCAGTTGAGCGTCTCCAGCAGGGCTCTATGACAGTCACCCAGTATGAGACTTGGTTTATCACTTTGGCCCGACATGCTATCATGATACTCCTCACAGAACGAGAGAGAGTGAGGAGATTTATTGAGGGGCTAGCTCAGCCTATTAGACTTTAGATGGCCAGGGAGACAGGTACTGATATTTCATTCCAGGAGGTGGCCAATGTGGCCAGGCAGATTGAGATGGTCTTATCACAGGGCAGTGGTAGGGGTCTGATAAGAGGCCTCGTATTTTGGCCGATTCAGTGGTGCCTCATCTGTAGGCAGAGATTCCTTTAGCAGAGGTTATCCTCCTAGACCATTATAGTTGGCACTTCAGGTATCCCGCAGTGCACCATTAGCTCCTATCAGTGCACCGCTGCTTCAGAGCTTCCAAGTTGGTTATTCTGGTCAACAGGGATAGTTTCAGGGCCAGCAGTCACAGCAGCAGAGATCTTGCTACACTTGCGGTGGTATGGGGCACATTTCCAGGTTTTTCCTCCTAGGTTCTGGTGGTTCTCAGTATCAGGGTTCCCGCACCAGGTGCACCACCGCCCCCTCAGCCAGCTAGGGGTGGAGGTCGAGGTGTCATAGGAAGAGGCCAGACAGTTAGAAGTAGAGGACAGACTATGAAGGGTAGAGGTCAACCCGCAGTAAGTCGACCCAGGGGTGTTCAGATTGGTGGGGCTCAGCCCCGATGCTATGTTATTCCCGCAAGACCTGAGCGGAGGCCTCTGATGCAGTCATTACATTTATGGTTTCAGTTTGCAACAGGGATGCTTCGGTTTTGTTTGATCCGGGGTCTACATTTTCCTACATGTCCTCATATTTTGCTCCTTGTATGATTATTCCCCATGATTCCCTGAGTACTCATGTATATGTATCTACACCGGTGGGTGATTCTATTGTGGTAGATCGAGTCTACCATTCGTGCATAGTGGTTATTGGTGGTCTTGAGACCCGTGTATATCTTTTACTTCTTGATATGGTTGATTTTGATGTCATTTTGGGGATTGGATTGGTTATCTCCCTATCATGTTATTCTGGACTGTCACGCCAAGACTGTGACTGATGTGCCGGAGAATTTTGGCACATTTAATACCAAATTGCTTAGATTTTAGTTTGTTTTAAGTGCATTTATCTTTTATACTTATGAAATTTTGATGTTTTGCAGTGCATGAGGGTTGAAACTCAAGAACAGTAAAAGAGATTGAAAAAAAGCTGAAAAGGATAAGAAAAAGACAAGATGCGATCGGATAATCAACAAGGGGGGACCGCATATCTTCTATGCGGACCGCATAATGCACAGGTGGACCGCACAGTTCAGTAGATTGTTTAGAAAAAATTCAAGTGCAAAAGTGCGTCCCATTATGCAATCGCATAACTGGTTTGCAAGACGCATAATGGACCGCAAACCTCCAACGCCAAAACCTGAGCTCAGAAATGCGATGCAATTGTGCGGTCACATATCAACAATGCGGACCACACATCATGAATGCGGCGACGCACCTGGAAACTAGAGTTTGTATCTGCGACGACTCCGTGAAGAATGCGAACGGCATTCCTGTTATACGATAGGAATGCGGTCGCATAGTTGACCTGGAAGGGCAATTTTGTCTGTTTCTCACCCCGAGTTGTAGCCCACTATAAATAGATTTATTGGGGTTTTGTGAGTCATTCTTGTTTGGTTTTTGGGATACAATACACTCATTAAATATTCTTCTCTTTTGGAAACTTTAGAAGTGAAGATTCTTGTATTTTGTAAGCTTTATGACATTTATTACTCTTATCTTTTTGTCTTTAAGCATGAGTAGCTAGCTTTAAATACTAAGGTTGTGGACCCTAAATGGGTGTTATATTATTGGGTATTTAACATTGAATATATATATATAATGGTTGGTTGATATTTATTTACTTCTCATTCTTCATTGATTGTTGGTGGCTGCAAACATTAACAAGTGCCATTAAATCCTTTCTTTACTTGGAAAAGTGAGTTAGGATTGGTAGGAGTAAATATCAAAGACTCAAAGCTTTAAACTTCGTTTAATAGAATTGCTTAGGAATAAGTGGGCTTTTGGCATAAAGTGATTGATCTTCATTATAACTCTTTTATATTTGGAAAAATCATAAAGAATAAATACTACCCAACTATTGAAAAATATTGGGTAGTCATTTATAAATCATGTGCATATCTAAAGGGCCTTCCATTAGAAATATATCATATTAATACCTATTAGCATTACGTTTCATTGATGGGGACACAACCTTGGTTTAGTTAATCACATTAATTACGACGTTAATTAATCATACTTTTCACTACTTCGATCAAATTACCACACAATCTATTCCCATATTCTTGTTACAATTAACAGAATAGAGATACGATTTGAGTTAATATTCACACTACCAAAGAAACTTTTCACGCCTATTCCCTGTGGGATTCGACCCCAACCTTGTTGGGTTACTATATTTGACATCGATCGCTTACACTATTTTAAGGTGTAATTTGAGTGTATCAAATTTTGGCGCCGTTGCCGGGGAGTACGGTTTTGAAATTACTAGATAATGTGTACTTTACCTTATATCTTTTTCTATTCCATCACACGTTGCTCGTTTTGTTTGGTGTACTAGGTGACAATGGACAACATTGATTACGATGAAGAAGAGAACCCTTTTGCCAACATCGAAGAATACCTTGATGATACCAATGCTATCCTCCCTCCGGTGGTTGGTTCCTGTACATTCAAAGTGGATCATGGGATGATTCTAATGCTAAAAGTGGAAGGATTATTCCATAACTCAACGGATGATGATCCAATGCAACACCTAAGGAACTTCTTGGGTGTATGCGCCAAGCACAAACAAACTAATGTGATGGATGATGTTTTGAGGTTGCGGGTGTTCAAGTACTCGTTGGCGGGAGAAGAAAAAAAATGGCTTCAAAACTTACATCCTCAATCTATCACATCATGACCTGATGCTTGTCCGAGCCTTCTTAGAAAAGTGGTTCCCAGATAGCAAAAAGTCAGAGCTCAGAGATAAAATATTTTTCTTCAAGCAATTGCCAGGGGAGCACTTACACGAGGGATGGGTTAGTTCAAGCTATACCTAGTGAGATCACCAAATCATGGGTTCCCATAGCATATTTTGATGGAGAAATTCTATATGGGTTTGGACCCACTATCCCAGTCCATTGCTAAAAATGCAGCAAATGGGTCATTCATGGACAAGTCATTCGCAAAGATTACTCAAATTTTAGACAAAATGGGAAAGCATAATCAAGCATGGCACTCGGAGGATGCTAGCGGTGGAATTTCCTATGGTACTCCCTCTCTTACCAACATGATTAAAGACAATCAAGAGAGAGACCAATTGATTGCCGGTCTTGCTACCAACATTGATGTGTTGACAAAGATGTTCACTGAGAGTCAAACAAAAAAAGTAAATATGGTGGAAGACATGCAATTGATGGGAATTCAAGACTTTGAAGAAGCCAATTATGTCAAAATTCTCAAGGTGGTTTCCGCCAACAAAACAATTGGAGGCCAAACCCGCAAGGGCAAGGCCAAAAAAATTGGAGAAATGATCAAGGTGCTCAAGGATCTTGGAACAACAACAACAATTATGCCAATAGAAGTTCCAACCCTTATGTTCCACCAAGAGGGCAGTTTTCCAAATCCTCACAATACAAGGAGGGGCCGTCGAATGAGTCCAAAATGGAAGGGATGCTAGAGAGAATCTTGCAAAATCAAGAGCGAAGTGATGCAAAAATGAAGAACATGTCTGAGGTAGTGGGATCACACACCGCCTCCATTCAAAAGCTCGAGATGCAAATGAGAGATTTGTCACGAGAACAAACTCCCAAGCTAAAGGGTATTCTTCCAAGTGACACTATTGTCAACCCAAAAGGTGGTGCAAGCGGACCATCTTCTCATTGCATGGCCATCACCACTAGAAGCGGTAAGGTGATTCAAGATGAAAGAGAACAAGTGGTTGATGTAGAAAATCTTGATCAAGAAGTGGAAACACAAGTTGAGTTGCCAGTTGTTATTGAAATTGAGAAGGCCTCCCAAGAGGTAAAAATGCAAGAAGCAAAGCATGGAGAGGTTAAGGAAAAAGTGAAGGAGACTCCAAAAGATCCTCCACCAATTCCTAGACCTACTCCTCCATTCCCTCAAAGGCTTGCACGAAGGGTGGACGATGGAAAATTTGAAAATTTCTATGACATCTTGAAACAATTGTTGGTAAACATCCCATTCTTGGAGTCTTTCCAATAAATGTCGGGGTTTGCCAAATACTTCAAAGATTTGATGACCAAGAAGAGAACTACAAATAATGAAGTGGTGAACTTGACACATCGGGTAAGTTCGATAATTGTTACAACCACCGTTGAGAAAAAAGGAGACCCGGGAGCATTCATTATCCCATGTACAATCAGGTTGAGAGACTTTGATAGAGCACTTTATGATAACGGGGCTAGCGTAAATTTGATGCCTCTTTCTATCTACAAGCAAGAGGGATTGGGGTTGTCACGACCCATTAGCATGAGATTGCAAATGGCCGACCGATCAATTAAGAAACCTGTGGGCATTGTTGATGATGTCTTGGTAAAGGTGGGAAAGTTCCTTCTCCCGACTAATTTTATCATTTTGGATTGTGCGGTAGACAATGAGATTCCTATCATCCTAGGAAGACCATTCCTTGCGACGGGAAGAGCTTTAATGGACTCGGAACGACATGAAATCAAGTTCTGAGTGAATTATGAGGAAGTCACCTTCCAAGCTAGCAAGGGTTTGAAATTGCCAAGTGCATACGAAGGAATCTCGGTCATTGATGTAGTTGATAAGGTTGAAGATGCTATTGATATGAATATGGAAGAAGAATGCCTCGGCAAGGCTTTGGCGACAATCTTGGTGAACTTTGATGGTGAATACATCGAGGAGTATGTTGAAATAGTGAACACATTGCAAGGACGTGGGTCATATACATATGCACCAAAGAAGCTCTCTCTTGACTTAGGGAATCGAGCTACTCCTCCCGCAAAACCTTCAATCATTGAGCCACCACAACTTGAGCTCAAACCACTTCCATCACACTTGAGGTAAAAATTTATCGGTTCTAATAAAAATTTACCAGTAATCATTTCATCTTTGTTGAATGATGTGCAGGTTAATGAATTGTTGAATGTCTTGCGGGAGCACCGACAAGCACTTGGATGGACAATTTCTGACATCCAAGGAATCCCCGTCGGGATATGTGAGCACAAAATTCCATTAGAAGAAGGTAGCAAGCCAAGTGTGGAACATCAAATAAGGTTAAATCCTTCAATGCAAGAAGTGGTCAAGAAAGAAATTATCAAATGGTTGGATGTCGGGGTTGTCTACCCCATTGCGGAAAGTCCATGGGTGAGTCCAGTACAATGTGTACCAAAGAAGGCTGGCATGACGATGATTCACAACGAAAAGAATGAGCTTATCCCTACACGGACGGTCACCGGATGGAGAGTATGCATGGACTACCGGAATCTCAACAATGCCACGTGCAAGGATCATTTTCCTATGCCTTTTATTGCTCAAATGCTTGATCGGCTAGCGGGAAGATATTTCTATTTCTTCCTCAATGGGTATTCCGGTTACAATCAAATCAATATAGCCTTGGAGGACCAAGAGAAGACCACATTCACTTGCCCGTATGGGACTTTTGCCTTTAGCCGGATGCCGTTTGGTTTGTGCAAAACTCTGGCTACCTTTCAATGATGCATGATGTCCATCTTCTCTGGCATGTTGGAAGATTTCCTAGAGGTCTTCATGGATGATTTTTCGGTGGTCGGTGACTCTTTTGAGCATTGTCTTGATAACCTTAGACAAGTGCTCAAGAGATGTGAGGAGTCCAACCTCGTGCTTAATTGGGAAAAATGTCACTTCATGGTGGACGAAGGAATTTTCTTGGGGCACAAGATATCAAAACATGGCATTGAAGTTGACCGGGCAAAGATTGAAATCATCTCAAAACTTCCTCCACCAACATTGGTAAAGGGTATTCGAATCTTTCTAGGGCACGCCAGATTCTATCGGCATTTTATCAAGGACTTCCCTAAAATTGCAAATCCTACGTGCAAGCTCCTTGGGAAAGACGCCAAGATTGTCTTTGATGAAAAGTGCCTCAAGGAATTTGAGGAGCTCAAAGGGAATCTCACCACGGCACCCATTATTGTCACGCCGGATTGGTATCTTCCATTCGAGCTCATGTGTGACGCCAGTGGTGTAGCAATTGGAGCAATCTTGGGTCAAAGGCATAGCAAGGTTCTTCATCCAATTTATTATGCAAGAAATACACTCAATGGTGCGCAAATGAACTATACGGTGACGAAGCAAGAGCTTCTTGCTATTGTGTATGCTTTCGAAAAATTCTGAGCTTATTTGTTGGGATCCAAGGTGGTGGTCTACACCGACCATGCCTCTCTTCTATACCTCGTGATGAAGAAAGATTCCAAACCAAGACTAATCTGGTGGGTCCTATTATTACAAGAATTTGACTTTCAAGTCAAGGACCGAAAGGGCACCGAAAACCAAGTGGTGGATCATCTCTCTCGACTTGAAGAAGACGGACGACCAAAGGATGATCTTGATATCAATGATGCCTTCCCTGATGAGCACATCTTGGCATTATCTTCTTCATCCACTCCTTGGTACACCGACATTTCCAACTATTTAGTTAGTGACCTAATCCCGGATGATTTGGAAGCATACCAAAAGAAGAAGTTCTTAAGAGAGTGTCAGCAATATTATTGGGAGGAGCCATTCTTGTTCCATATCTGCGCGCATAACATTATTAGAAGGTGTGTTCGAGAGGAAGAAATGATGCAAATACTAAAGGCATGCCATGACTCACGGGTTGGTGGTCATCACGGAGGCAATCGGACTGCGTCAAAAGTGCTTGAATGTGGTTATTGTTGGCCGTCCATCTATCATGATGCAAAAAAAATTGTCAACTCTTGTGACCAATGTCAGAGGCAAGGATCAATCTGCATGAGGCATGAAATGCCTATGCACTTTGTTTTGGAGGTGTAAATATTTGATGTGTGGTCCATTGGCTTTATGGGCCCCTTTGTGAACTGCTGTGGTATGAAGTATATTCTGGTGGCTTTGGACTACGTGTCCAAATGGGTTAAAGCCATTGCCTTGCAAAATAATGAGGCAAGGAGTGTGACTGCATTCTTAAAGAAAAACATCTTCACGCGGTTTGGCACTCCTAGAGCCATTCTTAGTGATGGTGGGTCTCATTTATGCAACAAGTTTTTCACTGGGCTATTAGAAAAATACGTGTCAAGCATAAGGTTTCCACACCTTATCATCCCCAATCGAGCGGCCAGGTAGAAGTTTCCAACCGGGAGATCAAGAACATTCTAGCAAAGACAGTCAATGAAAACAGGACCGACTGGTCAAGGAAGCTAGACGATGCATTGTGGGCATACCGCACTGCATACAAAACTCCCATTGGTACTTCTCCCTACCGGTTAGTCTTCAGTAAAGCTTGCCATCTACGTGTGGAACTAGAGCATAAATCTATGTGGGCTCTGAAGAAGTTGAATTTGGACTGGACTGAAGCTGCAAACCTGAGGCTAACCCAACTCAACGAAATGGAGGAATTTCGTTTCCACGCTTATGAAAGTGCATCTATGTATAAGGAAAGAATGAAATTTGTCCACGACAAAAAGATTTTGAAAAGGGAGTTCCAGTCTGGTGACTTGGTGTTGCTCTTCAACTCAAGACTCAAATTGTTTACGGGAAAGCTCAAATCAAAATGGTCTGGTCCATTCAAGGTGGTAGATATGTCCCCATTTGGTTCCGTGGAATTAGCATCTGAGGATGGGCTCCACGCTTTCAACATCAAGCATTATTTGGGCACTGATGGAGAAAGACATGTAGTGGAGAAATTGACTCTTAAAGACGGTCCATGCCCCACCGATGAATGAGTCCAAAAGAATGCCAACTTTGTCGTGCCGCGACGTTAAATCAAGCTCTTCATGGGAGGCAACCCATGTGTGGTAACACCCTTTATGTCTTGTAAATTTCAACTTTTGTTAATTTTATTTAATTGAGCAATTTAAAGTGTGTGTTAGAGTGCAGGTGGTTCAAAAGTGCACAAAACAAGGAAAAATTGCAAGTGAACAAGAAGCTAAGAAAGAATGTCCAGTTTGCAACACAAATGCGATTGCATTTTTACTATGCTGATCGCATTGTCATCGCAAACCTGGATAGTTAGTTTGGAACTTTTGGATGGCTGGAATGCGGTACCAAGTTGCACTATGCGAACCGCATTTCACTTATGCGATTGCATAGTGCATCACATTGTGAACCTTGGGTAATCTTAGCAATACCCCACCGCATAACTAGTATGTGTTCGCATACCAGGTTATGCGGCCATTTTCCCATCGCAATACGCCCAGGTAAGTCCTACTCTCTTCGAATATCTCACCATAAACATCCACACTCACAGCACTCTGCACTTAAACAAAAATAAAAGAAAAAACAAAAAAAACAAAAAAAAAGAAGAGAGAAAGATGAACAACGGGGATACGACTTCATGATTTCAACGAGCCTAGCAAAGATCTGGGGGATTCACCTGTCAAAATTTTGGTTCATCTTCTTCATCCTCTGGTACGTCAACCTCTTCTAATCTCGATTTCTCATAACTTCTTTTAGTTTAGGTTAAATTTTAGTGTGATTTCTTTCTTACTTACTTTTGTTTTCCTTCCTTTTAATTGTTGTTAGTGTACCCCCGACAAAACGTTCACGACAAGCAGCACCCCAATCTATTGATGAAAGTCACTCCCAGTCTGATGAAGCGGAGACTTTTCCAGTTGTTAATCTACAGGCTGAGGCAAGGCGGAAACAAGGCGATGATTTCCATCTTAGGTTCCCGCTCCCTGATTCTAGGACTCTGTATAGAGGGGGGATCTTAAAACAAAAAATCCTAGCTGAGAAACAATTAAGTTTGAACAGCCTTCAGGAAAAATACCCTCACATTTTAGCGAACATCAAAGCTAGAAAGTGGGAGTGTTTCACTTTGCATCCTGACGAATTTAATAAAACAGTGGTGCACGAGTTCTATGCATCCTATGGCGCTTCTAGAACAGCTCACCACCTGCGCAATACAATATCTTGCGACATTGTTCTAGTTCGGGGGAAGGAGGTATATTGTGATGGGGTGACAATTCATAATCATTATTTCTCAACCCAGTTCCCTAGTACAGCGGAGTATGAGGCCAAATTGGACAATAGAGATGGTGAGCGAGCTTGGGTTGCATCAGTGATTGCCAAGGGTACCCCAACCTGGATTGACCCTCCACACAAAATATACAAGGAGGATCTTACACGGGAGGGTCGATTATGGCTCAGTTTTGTCACTTCCCGCTTGATCCCAACCCGGAATGAAACAGACATAAGCATTGAGAAAGCTATTCTCATTACTCGCATTATGATCGGGATCACAATCGATGTAGGTGAAATCATTTCCAAAGAGATAGTGGTCCGGGTGTGGAAGAAATCCACATCATTTCTTTTCCCTTGCTTGATCACAGCCCGTTGTAAAGATGCGGATGTTCCTACAATGCCACATTCTGACAAGATGGGAAAAACGAAGAAGGATATCGACATCACACGCATTAGTGATGCGGTGCCAAAGGTAGTTGTTGTTACTCCGGGGATTCAGATTTAGATTCCCACCGAGACAGACATATCCGACTCCTAGACTCCTATTGCACCTCTGACCGCAGAGGCATCTATTGCTGCCTCATAGCCTACCCATCAGGTCATTGCCCATCCACCTGCTTCATTGCTAGTCCTTTAGAGGCTTGGTCTCCTAGATCATCACACCAATGCTAAGGTAGACAAGCTTTTGAATGACCTCCCTACACTTATCAGGAAGGCTCTGACCCCCATTCAGTCATTAGTAACGGCCCTACAGCAGTAGCACATATCTTATGCAGGTCACCTGAAGGGGCTTGAGACCAGGATTGAGAAGATTGAGCGTGGTGAGGTTGGAGACCTGCCAACGCTCCGCGCTGATGTGACTACACTGAAAACTGAGTTCCACAAGCTGCAGAATCTGGAGTTTGATTTATCTTCCTTCCTGCCCAAAGAAGGAGAGCAGGGAGCGGGCGCATCAAACACTAGGCTAGGTCTTGATTTCTCTACACTAATGATAGCCCAGGCAGCCCAGACTGTTGGACCCTCCCAGCCCCCACTTTCCTCTGAGCCAGTTGACATACCTTCCGGGGAGGAGTCTAGACATTCAATAGAGTCTGAGGGTGAGGAATCATCTGAGGAGGATACTGATGGGAAGGACCTTTCCGTGATGATGAAGGCTCTCAGGATAAGGGAAAGAAGGTTTCCGTCACCACGGCTACGGAGGAAGAAGAGGAAGCTCAGGTACAGTTGGCAATACAGCGGTGACTAGTTGACACCGCTACTCGGGCCACAGCATTAGACATTCTGCCGTCAGCAGGCAAGGCCAGCATCTCTCGGACTCCACCTTCAGTTGGAGGACATGAGGATACTCCACCTATAGCAGATGTCACCTCTCCAGCTGAGTCTTCAGCAGCTCTTCCACCACCAGTGGCCATCTTACCTTCAGCTGAGACTTCAGCAGCCCTAGTTCCACTAGGGGTCATTGACCCCTCTAGCACCCAGCAGGCTACTGACTCCCATAGCGCTTAGTGCACCCCAGTGAGCCCCTAACTCTGTTTTACATTTCTTATGCATTGAGCATGCTCTTTGGTTAGGGGTGGAAGGGTAACCTTGTATGAGTATCTTTTGTGGCAACTTGTGTGATACTCA
Organism: Nicotiana knightiana; assembly: GCA_005239525.1. Lineage (NCBI taxonomy): Eukaryota > Viridiplantae > Streptophyta > Magnoliopsida > Solanales > Solanaceae > Nicotiana > Nicotiana knightiana. Next base: position 104,467 of record ML405529.1, on the reverse strand, counting down.
AACTATTGTACTTGTTTTCTTTTTGTGTTATATGTGATCTTCAAATTTGTCGGTAAACTTCTTGTATATACTTGTGTTGTCTTCGTACATATGTTTAAAAAAAACAAAAACAATAGTTAGTTGTATGTTTGTTTATCAGTAGTAGTTAACAATGAATTCCCCTTGGTTTTTCTTCGTCGGGTTCTTTTCCAAAGGTGTAATAGTAGAACCATGGCAGTAGGATGAAACGTATTGACCAGTTTGGTGTAGGTGTCTAGTCTCAAGCATGTGTGTCTGTAAATAACCTATACCTTCCTTCATATATATAAGAAAAATTAAAAAAAAACAAACAAAAGGTATCTTGTGTTGTAAAGGCAATCAACTTTGTGAACTTGAGGCTCGCTTTTTGACTCTATGCTTACTTAGAATTATACATGTAAATATGATGAAAGCTTCGAGTTTCCAAGTGTTGACTCGAGAGCTAAAACTATGTTGAGCCAAACAGTCGTGTGTCGTGTGTGTTAGCTTTTGTATAATTAATTCTTGTGTTATTTTTGTCGTCTAGAACTTGCCCGGTTGCTTTTTCGATGCTCATGATAAGTACATTTAGTTGGAGAAATGACCTTAGGCATTCTTTGTGATATGGAAAACCCAGTGAGCCTTTCAAGCTACCCAATGTATTCATGTTATCACTAGTTACCCCATTTGAACCTTTAACCTTTTTGTTGGACACCTCATTACAAACCTTTCCTTCTTTTTTTTTTATAAAATAACTCCATCTTTTGAACCCGTCCCTCCTTGAACATTGAGAATGAAGCTAAAAACCTAACTTGGGGGTGGGGTGTCAAAGTGGAAGTTGATAAGGTTATACATTGAGTGTAGGAACCTGCACCTCAAAATATTCGCATGACATTATTCAAGCTCCAAAAGAAACAACAAGAAAAGAAAAGAAAAGAAATATTTGTATATATATACATATGGAGATTTGAAGAAAAATATTTATAAAAAAAAGAGAGAAAAAGAAACTAGAGGGGTATGTCAGGTGGTTCAAAGTTGGTAACTAAGAGCCAATAAGGGCTATGTGGTTTGAAAAGAGACAAAGGGAATTGAAAGAGAAAAATGTGAGTAGTGTTCAAGGAGGGTGTATTCACTTGTACCCAAATAATCATCCAACCTTTCCCTAAACCTACATTACAAGCTTAAAAAGTCCTTATGAGATCTCCAACCGAATGTTCTTAAATAGGCAACGAATCAAAATAAGGGCAAGCCTATGGTATGATGTGTTGTAACACTTGAAACTCTTTGTGAGAGTGAGTGTCTTTGTGAATATGTCACTTTTGCTGTCATTGTAAATACTGAGAGTTGGGACCTTCTTTCTGGTAAGGGCACATGAACTGTGAAGTCTGACAGAAGTTGAGTTCTTGAAGTCGGATGCTAGTGCACTCAGCCGAGAGTAGCATTTTGTCAAATTGGTCGAGGCTAAAAGTTCACAACTTGATTAGTTTCCTTGTATATAACAATGATTGTTCATAAAGGGTAAATAAACTAAAATGCATGCTTGTGGTACTAGAAATTAACACCGCCCTTGGCCATTATTGTTTTCGTTCTTGTAGTTAGAGTCTAGGGTAGGATAGAGTCGTTTTAGTTGCTTGAGGACAAGCAAGAGTTTAAGATGGGGGTGTTGATCTGCCAGAGAATTTCGGCACATTTAATACCAAATTGCTTAGATTTTAGTTTGTTTTAAGTGCATTTATCTTTTATACTTATGGAATTTTGATGTTTTGCATTGCATGAGGGTTGAAACTCAAGAACAGTAAAAGAGATAAAAAGAAGTTGAAAAGGATAAGAAAAAGACAAGATGTGATCGCATAATCAACAAGGGGGGACCGCATATCTTCTATGCGGACCGCATAATGCACAGGTGGACCGCATAATTCAACAGATTGTTTAGCAGAAATTCAAGTGCAAAAATGGGGCCCATTTTGCGATTGCATAACTGGTTTGCGAGCCGCATAATGGACCGCTAACCTCCAACGCCAAAATCTGAGCTCAGAAATGCGATGCAATTGTGTGGTCTCATATCAACAATGTGGACCGCACATCTTGAATGCGGCGACGCACCTGGAAACTAGATTTTGTATCTGCGACGACTCTGTGAAGAATGTGAACCGCATTCCTGTTATGCGACAGGAATGCGGTCGCATAGTTGACCTGGAAGGACAATTTTGTCTTTTTCTCACCCCGAGTTTTAGCCCACTATAAATAGATTTATTGAGGTTTTGTGGGTCATTCTTGTCTGGTTTTTGGGCTACAATACACTCATTGAATATTCTTCTCTTTTGGAAGCTTTAGAAGTGAAGATTCTTGTATTTTGTAAGCTTTATGACATTTATTACTCTCATCTTTTTGTCTTTAAGCATGAGTAGCTAGCTTTAAATACTAAGGTTGTGGACCCTAAATGAGTGTTATGTTATTGGGTATTTAACATTGAATATATATAATGGTTGGTTGATATTTATTCACTTCTCATTTTTCATTGATTGTTGGTGGCTGCAAACATTAACAAGTGCCATTAAATCCTTTCTTTACTTGGAAAAGTGAGTTAGGATTGGTAGGAGTAAATATCAAAGACTTAATCCTTTAAACCTTGTTTAATAGAATCGCTTAGGAATAAGTGGGTTTTATTTGGCATAAAGTGATTGCTCTTCATTATAACTCTTTTATATTTGGAAAATCATAAAGAAGAAATACTACCCAACTATTGGAAAATATTGGGTAGTCATTTAGAAATCATGTGCATATCTAAAGGACCTTCCATTAGAAATATATCATATTAATACCTATTAGCATTACATTTCATTGATGGGGACACAACCTTGGTTTAGTTAATCACATTAATTACAACTTTACTTAATCATACTTGTCACTATTTCGATCATAGTACCACACAATCTATTCCCATATTCTTGTTACAATTAATGGAATAAAGATACGATTTGAGTTAAGATTCACACTACCAAAGTAAACCTTTCACACTTATTTCATGTGGGATTCGACCCCTACCTTGTTGGGTTACTATATTTGACATCGATCGCTTTACACTATTTTAAGATGTAATTTGAGCGTATCAATGACCTTGGCCTTACCGGGAGTACCTCGATTGGAGTGGACATGGACTCCTACTCATTCTTCCAATAGAGTTATTTCATATATGAAGGCTCGGCGCATGGTCGAGAAGGGTTGTTTGGCCAATTTGGCTTATGTTCGTGATTCTAGTGTTGAGGTTCCTCTTATGGAGTCTATGCCCATTGTTCTTGAGTTTCTAGAGGTATTCCCTACTGACTTGTCGGGTATGCCACCCGACAGGGATATTGACTTTTGCATTGATTTGGCTCTGGGCACTCAGCCCATTTCTACCCCTCCATATCATATGGCCCCGCCAGAGCTAAAGGAGTTGAAGGATCGGCTACAGGATTTGCTAGCCAAAGGCTTCATTAGGCCTAGTGTTTCTCATTGGGGTGCCCCAGTGTTTTTTGTTAAGAAGAAGGATGGCACCATGAGAATGTGTATTGATTACCAGCAATTGAACAAGGTTACTATTTAGAATAAGTATCCCTTGCCGAGGATTGATGATTTATTGGACCAGCTTTAGGGCGTCTGATGTCCCTAAGATGGTCTTTCGCACTCGGTATGGGCATTATGAGTTCTTGGTGATGTCATTTGAGTTGAAAAATGCCCCAGCTTCTTTTATGGATTTGATGAACTGAGTATTCAGGACCTATTTGGACTCGTTTGTTATTGTTTTAATTGATGATATATTGATATACTCCCGCAGCCGGGAGGAGCATGAGCAGCACCTTCGAGTCGTCCTCCAGACTCTAAAGGACAGTCAGTTGTATGCTAAGTTTTCGAAGTATGAGTTCTGGTTGAGTTCGGTTGCATTTCTGGGTCATGTGGTGTCGGCAGAGGGTATTTAGGTGGATTCCAAGAAGATTTAGGCAGTCAGAGATTGGCCTAGACCCACCTCAGCTATAGAGATATGGAGTTTCTTGATCATAGCAGGTTATTATCGTCGATTTGTGGAGGGTTTTTCATCTATTGCAGCCCCGATGACCAGATTGACTCAGAAGAGTGCCCAGTTCAGGTGGTCATATGAGTTTGAGACGAGATTTCAGAAGCTTAAGACAGCCTTGACCACTGCACCGGTGTTAGTTTTGCCCACAGGTTCAGGGCCATATACCGTGTATTATGATGTTTCACGGGTTGGACTTGGTGCAATGTTGATGCAGGATGGCAAGGTTATAGCCTATGTTTCTCGTCAGTTGAAGGTTCATGAGAAGAACTATCCAGTTCATGATTTAGAGTTAGCAGCCATTGTTCATGCGCTGAAGATTTGGAGGCATTATTTGTACGGTGTGTCATGTGAGGTGTTCACAGATAATAAGAGTTTGCAGTATCTGTTCAAGCAGAAAGAGTTGAATATGAGGCAGAGGAGATGGTTAGAGCTGTTGAAAGACTATGACATTACCATCCTATATCATCCGGGGAAGGCCAATGTTATGGTCGATGCCTTGAGCCGGATGTCAGTAAGCATGGTTAGTCTTGCTTATATATCGGTCGGACTCAGAGGATGTTTGACGCGGTGTGGGTCACTGTGTATAGGCTGACCAAGTCAGCACACTTCATTCCTATATTAGTTTTGTATTTCGGAGAAGTTGGCAAAGATCTACATCTGGAAGATTGTTCGCTTGCATGGTGTGACCGTGTCCATTATTTCTGACCGAGGTACTCAACTTACCTCCCATTTCTGGAGATTATTTCAGCATGAGTTGGGCACACGGGTTGAGTTGAGCACAGCATTTCATCCTCAGACGGACGGACAGTCCGAGTATACTATTCAGATCTTGGAGGATATGTTGCGAGCATGTGTCATTGACTTTGGAGGTTCATGGGACCAATTTTTGCCTATAGTTGGGTTTGCCTACAACAAAAGCTACCAGTCGAGCATCCAGATGGCTCCTTATGAGTCATTGTATGGTAGGCGGTGTCAGTCGCCAGTCGGGTGGTTCGAGCCGGGAGAGGCTAGGTTGCTGGGTTCAGAGTTTGTCCAGTATGCCTTGGATAAGGTGAAGATCATTCAGGATAGACTTCTTACAGCTCAGTCCAGGCAGAAGAGTTATGCAGACCGTAGAGTTCGTGAGTTGGCATTCATGGTTGGTGACCGGGTATTGCTTCGGGTGTCGCCTATGAAGGGCGTGATGAGGTTCAGAAAGAAGGGCAAGTTGAGCCCTAGGTACATTGGTCCCTTTGAGATTCTTGAGAAGGTAGGAGAGGTGGCCTACAGACTTGCCTTGCCACCAAGTTTATCAGTCGTGCATCCGGTGTTTCATGTATCTATGCTTCGGAAGTATCTTGCTGATCCATCTCATGTGATAGACTTCAGCAGTGTCCAGTTGGACAAGGATCTGACTTATGAGGAGGAGTCGGTAGCCATATTAGCCCGGCAGGTTTTTCAGTAGAGATTGAAGAATTACCCATCGATTTGTGTTCAGTGGAGGAGTCAGCCTGTTGAGGCAGCTACTTAGGAGTCCGAGTCCGATATGCGGAGCAGTTATCCCCATCTTTTCTCAGATTCAGGTACCTTTCTATGTCCGTTCGAGGACGAACGTTTGTTTTAGAGGTGGAGATTGTGATGATCCAAAAGGTCATCTCGTGTATTTTTAGCTAATTATGTGTTCTGACGTCATGAAAACCTCATTTTATCTCACCTCGATTTGCGTGTGCAGCCCATACTTATAGCCGAGAAGCCGTTGTGTGAAAAACTGATAAAAATGATAACTTTGTGTTAAAATTTGAGTAAAGTTGACTTTGGTCAATATTTTTGGTAAATGGACCCGGACCCGCAATTTGAGGGTCCCGGAGGGTCCGTAGGAAAATATGGGACTTGGGCATATACCCCGAATCGAATTCCGAGGTCCCAAGTCCGAGAAATAAATTTTTAAAAGAAATTGTTTTCTGAAAAATATAAAGGTTTTTGAAAGTGAAATGTTATGTGAACATGTGGTATCGGGCACGTATTACGGTTCCAGAGCCCGATACAGGTACAATATAATATTTGTGTCATATTTGTGAAGTTTGGTAAGAAACGGGATTTAATTGACGTGATTCGAACCTTTAATGCAAAATTTGATGTTTAAAGAAGTTTTCAGAAATTTCATTGATTTTGAGGTTTAATTCGATGTTTATTATGTTATTTTGGTGATTTGATTACACGAATAAGTCTGTAGGATGTTTTTGAGTTTGTGTGCATATTTGGTTTGGAGCCCTGAGGGCTCGGGTGAGTTTCGGGTAGGCGTCAGGGTGTAAAAGTTATCAAAAATCTGGTTTTTCTGCATTTTCTGGTGTCTGAGATTTTTCGCATAGCACAGGGCCTGGGGAAGGGTCGTTGACTTAATGCGAACGCACTCAAGGGAGTGTGAACGCACAGAGTAGTGTGGGGTCTGGGGGGTCTCGGTAGCGGTACTCTATGCGAACGCATCCCTTAGGCTGCGAACGCGGACCTGTAGAGAGAGGACTCTATGTGAACGCACCACTGAGTCGCGAACGCACATGATCATAGAGGTCTGGGGGGCTGGGTAGTGCTAAGCTTATGCGAACGCATCCACGGGGATGCGATCGTGAAGGGTAAGGAAGTGTAGTCTATGCGAACGCAGAGCGCGTGCCGCGAACGCATTGAGTTAAATCCCCCTAATTTATTATTTAGTCCCAAAAATAGAATAGTTACGGGATTTACACCATTTTTCACAAACCTCTTCTTCTCCACACCTCTTGGGCGATTTTTGAAGAACTTCTTCACCATAACCTCTTAGGTAAGTAATCTTTGACCCATTCTCTTCCATTTTTATCAACACCCATTAGATTCTAGGCCTAAAAACATGGGATTAAAGGTAGAAAATTAGGGCTTTTTGATTATTTGGGAATTTGACCTCGTTTTGGGGTCGGATTTCAACACAAATTATATATTCGGGCTCATGGGTGAATGAGTGATCGAGTTTTGGTCCGAACCTCGTGTTTGGACCAAGAGGGCCTGGGGTCCATTTTTGGATTTTTTGGAAGAATGATGGGAAATTCTTAGTTATGAGCACTGTTGAGTAGTTGAGGAATATTTTGTTGAATTATACACCTGTGTAGGATTGGTTATAGATGTATTCCTTGCCGGGACGGTATTATTCTTTTTGATTATTCATGTGCATATAAGGTTTCTTATTGTTGATTTACCTGCCAATTGTTGTGTTTATGTTGTTTATGCACGAGGGGACATTCTGTGCCATGTTTATGTTGTTTATGCACAAGGGGACATTTTGTGCCGTGTTTATGTTGTTTATGCACGAGGGGACATTCCGTGCCATGTTTATGTTGTTTATGCACGAGGGGACATTTTGTGCCATGTTTATGTTTTTTATGCACGAGGAGACATTCAGTGCCGTGATTATGATATTTATGCACGAGGGGACATTCCGTGACGTGATTTTGATATTTATGCACGAGGGGACATTACGTGTCGTGATTGTGATGTTTTATGAACGAGGGGACATTTCGTGCTGTGTTATGATATATTATGCACGAGGGGACATGTTGTGCCATTTCTTTTCACTTGTTTATTTCGTGTTGTTAATTCTCGTTATTATTTTTTTGGATATTTAGACTGCTGCTTTGTTCCATCATTTCAGTAATTGCTACCCTCTTTTCCTCAGCATGTTTCCCCGTTATTGTACTTAACTATTTATTTCCTATTGTTATTTCCTGTTATATTTTATTTAAACTGAACAGGTGATACTATTTGCCGTGTCCTAGCCTTGTCACTACTTCACCGAGGTTAGGCTCGGCACTTACTCCGTACATGGTGTCGGTTGTACTGAGGCTACACCTGCACTTCTTTATGTTGTGCAGATCCCGGTATCAGACCCAGTGGACACTGATCGAGGAGGCTTCCTTCAGTCTACCAGGCGACATTGAGGTAGTCCTGCAGGCGTCCGCAGGCCTTGGCATCACCTCCTATCTCACATTCTTTTCCTGTCTTTATGTATTTCCAATATTGTAGTACTTTTTTTATTCAGATCCTTATTTGTAGCAATCATATACAGTCCGTAAAATTGTGACACCAGATTTTGGGAGTTATTATTGAGGATTTTTCTAATACTATTTACTTAAGTTGTTAGATTTCATTTCTTCCGCACTTTGATTTCTAATTGTTCTTGTATATCACTGTTAAATGCTAAATAATAAAGGAAAAAGTTAGAATAACTGGTAACATTGGCTTGTCTAGTGGGTTCAACGTTAGACGCCATCACGGTCCCGATGGTGGGATTTTGGGTCGTGACAAGGTAATAGTGGATCGGCTCACGAAGTCAGCACATTTCTTGCCGGTTAAGTCCACCAACACTGCAGAACAATATGCTCAGTTGTATATCAAAGAAATAGTCAGGCTCCATGGCACTCCAGTTTTCATTATCTCGGATCAAGTGGCCAATTCACAGCTAACTTTTGGATGAAATTTCAGCAAGGTTTGGGAACGCAGGTAAATCTCAGCATAACCTTCCACCCGCAGACTGATGGACAAGCAGAACGGACTATCCAGACACTTGAGGACATGTTGCGAGCTTGTGTGCTTGATTTTAAAGGTAGTTGGGATGATCATTTGCCACTCGTACAATTTTATTACAACAACAGTTTCCACGCCAGTATTCAGATGGCCCCATTTGAGGATTTGTACGGTAGGAGGTGTAGGTCTCCGATTGGGTGGTTCGAGGTGAGAGAAAACAAGCTGTTGGGACCGGATATTTTGCATCAAGCTATGGAGAAGGTTAGAATCATAAAGTAACGGTTGAAAACTGCTCACAGCTGTCAGAAATCCTATTCGGACGTTCGTCGTAGGGACTTGGAGTTCTAAGAAGATGATTGGGTGTTCTTGAAGGTATCTCCCATGAAGGGGGTCATGCGGTTTGGAAATAAAGGGAAATTGAGTCCGAGATACACCGGGCCCTATAGGATCACTCAAAGGATAGGATAGGTGGAATATAGGTTAGAGTTGTCCCCTGAAATGTCATTGGTACACCCGGTGTTTCATGTGTCCATGTTAAAGAAAGTGACTGGAGACTCATCTGCCATCGTGCCAGCTAAGACCGTTGAAGTTAATGAAGAGTTTTCGTATGCAGAAGTTCTGGTTGCTATTCTAGATAGGCAGGTTCGTAACTTGAGAAACGAGGAAATAGCATTGGTTAAAGTATTATGGCTGAATCAACAAGTCGAGGAAGCCACATGGGAAGCGGAGAATGAAATGAAAAAGAAGTGCCCCCATTTGTTTGAATACGTCAGGTAGTCGTTTATGAAGTTGATTTTCTCTAAATAATTGCATTACATGTCATATTGTGTAGATCCACCCCACTCCCCTAATCCCCCGTTCTCTTATGAATCCTTAATTTGTACTACATTTGTGTGTTATTGTGTTAACTGAATTATGTGGAATTTGTCGAAGTAACTGAATTATGTGGAATTCGTTGAAGTGTGTTTCGGGGGCTCTCTAACAGGTGGATAGGCCTAATTACAAAGGAAACTCTGGCGAGATTTTTAGGAAAAATCGGAGTTAATGAAAATTGGGGGTTGGCATATTTTATTTTCAAACCCAAGTGGTTCCCCGATCCTCATTCGAGGACGAATGATTTTAAGTGGGGGAGGAAGTAAAGACCCGTAGAATTTTTGACTAAAAATGATGCCCGGATAGATCCCCATTTTGATACAACTATAGAAATTCTTAAATCAGACCTTTTTGGAGTAAAAACTACCCCAGGAGCTAGAGGATAGAATTTTTCAAGTTTGGGTGAATCTGCGGTCCACTATGCGATCGCATATCAAGCATGCGGACCGCATAGTGGTCGCATAGTTGGACAGATTGCTGTCCATTTTGAGGCCAGCTATGCGGCCCAAAATGCGATCGCATACCATGTATGCGGGCTGCATAATTGTCACATAATTGCATCTGATTTTTGCGGAGGGAGTTATGCGAACGCATAACAGGTATGCAGAGCGCATAGTTGCCGCATACCTGGGTAGTTCCCTTTTCTTTTTGGCCCAGCTGAAGGCCAATAATGCGGCAGGTTTGCGGACCGCATAACCAAAATGTGATCGCATTTCGGACCGCAAACCTGCATCGGGGCTCCTATTTTCTAATTTTTTAAACCCGACCCCCAAGATAATGTAACACCCATCCCCCTTATTTTCAACCATATTCTGATAAATTAGAGAGAGGAGAGAGTGAGTTCTAGTGAGAGGGAGTCCCAACTTCATAAAATTTGATCCTCCATCACTACTTAGGCCTGGAATCGATCGAGTAGGATACCATTTTCTTCACCACAAGAGGTAAGCTTCTACCCCATCAACCTAAATTTCTAGATTTTTGTTAAAATGGAACATGGTTAGGTGATTTCATGAAACATGGTTAGGTGAGTTCATGAACATGGAGGTAGGAATCTTGCATGCATGTAACGAACTTATCATAATCTAGTAAAGGGAAATAGGTTAGAGTAATCTTTCACTAAAAAGAGGCCATTTAATCTAAAGTAACACCTAGTGTTTGATAGAATGCTCAAATGAATTCAAGACATGATAATTATTCCTAATTCTAAGTTCAATTATGCCACATTGTGAACTAGATTGAAAGTGCTAGAAGGTCCGGTGAATTGTGGTAGAAAATTTAAGGAAAAATCCCAAATCGAGGTATGTATGGATAACTCCAATCTTCATAGGATAAACCTATGGGTGTTCACTTTTCGGGTATGATTCTCTTGTTTGATTCTCTATGGAATTTATGTGCCTTATGTGTCAAGTTGGGAAACTCTTGCTTCTAAGTCGTTCCATGTTACTACCATATCGTCATGCTATTTGAGTGTATGAATTGTGATCATTATGCTCCTTCTTTCACTATGTGTGCAAATTCTCTTATGTGATGGTTGTGGTAGATGTGAAAGATTGAAATGATATAAATATGAACCAAAGGATTGAAATGATAAGAAATATGAATCACAAGAGTGAAATGATATGAGATGTGGATCAAAAGATGGAAAGTGATAAAAGTGAACTAAAAGATCAAAGAAATGATGGGTGATGTCCTAGGGTGAGATGGCCTAGCCGATCGGGCTAGTATCAGACTCCATGTCGTACACACAGAGGTGTGAAATTGAGATATGATGTTGATTATGGCCTCACTGTTTCAGTTGAGATGACCCAGTCGGTCGGGCCGTGACCGGACTCCGTGTGAAAATGCCACGGTGATGATATGAGTTATGATATTGTTGGTGCCTCACCTAGGATGTCTTAGTCGGTCGGGCTGAGACCGGACTCCGTATGAAAACGACACGGTGGTTTAGTAATAATAATAACACTTGAACTTAAAAGTATTATTAACCAAAAGATGGAAAAACGGGATAACAAACATGGTGACTCTTGGTTGTGTTTTTCCCTAATTCAGTGAATCGTTATATGATTTTTTTATTTGTATCATTGCCTGTTGATGTTCATCCTATCTAGAGTAGGGTTTGTTCATACAAACTAGTACTATTCGATGGTATTAACGTCCCTTTTGCTGGGGGCGCTACATCTTTTTAAATGGATGTAGGTGGTTCTGTAGCAGGTAGCAGCGATCGTCGATAGTGGTGCTTTCTCCTCCTACCTTCAGCAGTTCTGGTGAGCCCCATTTCCTCCCGAGGCCGTGGGTAGATATTTTGATCTTTTTCGTACATGTTGTCCCTTTTTAAGGTATAGCCGGGGACTTGTCGCCGGCGGGTCTATGTATATTTCTCCGTACTCTTAGAGGCTCCGAATACATTTATGTCGGTTGTGTATATTGTGGGTAGTTGTCGGATTAAATCGTAAGCATAATCCGATCTCTTGAATATTGTAATTGGTATGTATGTTTTGGGGCACCTAAATGTTGTCATCGATGTATATAAGAAAGAATGGGTTAGTATCATGAATGTATGCTTTCGATTCATTTCTTGCTGATTCATGTAAACAATGTATGCTATAACTTCGGGGGGAGAAACGAGTCAGAAGGAAAGGCTAAACAGGTTTTCTTGACCGGGTTCACTCGGTTAGACACCGGTCCCGTCCCTCGATTTTGGGGCGTGACATACACATCCTCATATTCTGATAAAAATTTACTTTTTAAGACAGGTTCAGCAAAATAATAACCAAAACGATCTAATTCTAACACCACCCCAGACCTCTGGAGTCAACTGTCATGAGCATCTAATACAGTAAATATAAGGTATCAAATGTGACCTTGCTACAAATACATGTCCAAAAGTACTAGAAGTATATGAAATGGGAAAGGAAAGAAGGTAAGTTGTGGATGCTGAGCAGCTACCTCGATCCTGGATCAACTCCGAAGCACGTGAGAAAATCAACTAGCGAGCTGGCCCGGTACCTGGATCTGCACACAAAGGTGTAGGGAGTAACGTGAGTACGCCAACTCAGTAAGTAACCAAAGTAACTAAAAACTTGAGTGCAGTAACGAGCATTTAAAATCATAATTTCATAAAAACAGGTGCCAGTGAACACAAATAGAGTAAATCAAAAGTCCACATTTTTTCAAATACTTTGAAACTCCAGTTTCCCCCATTTAAACTTGCATAAAACATTAAATCCGCGTTTATTGAGGAGACTCGGTGTAAAATGAGTGAAAAGCAATAATGTCAAAATTTATAGCCTCTCGGGCACAATATCACTCATGTATAGGGTCTCTTAGTCACTCGTGACTCCACTAGCACAGTCTAAGCTCACACTCAGCACTCTCACTCAACAGGTACCATGAATACACATAACTGCTGCGGCGTGCAGCCCGATTCAATACATACATACATACATACATACATACATATATATATATATATATATATATATATATATATGACATGCAGCCCGATCCATATAACATACGCTGCGGCGTGCAGCTCGATCCATATAATAGTCGATTGCGCCCACTGGGGGTGTACAGACTCCGGAGGGGCTCCTACAGTCCAAATGTTATATTGTTGCGGCGTCCAGCCTGATCCATATATATATATATTGCTGCGGCGTGCTGCCCGATCCATATAATAATAATAAGATATATTGATGCGGTGTGCAGCCCTATCCATAACCATCGTCGCATACTCGGCTCTCGGCCTCACTCAGTCATCCTCACAAGCCACTCGGGCAACTCATCTCAACTCACGAAACTCAGCCCAAAATACCACTCAGAGTTTCAAAACAGTGTGATAACATTGAAAATAACAACAAGTAGTAAACATGACTGAGTTCACAAATGTTCTATCAGGATAGTGTGAGAATAGTGTAAAAATACCCCTGAGGGTCTAAATAGGTCGGCACAAAGCCCCAAACATGGCTTATAGCCCATAAACAAGTACAAACTTCTAAAATACAGGATATCATAAGGTTTCAAATCGAATGCGCGGCTTAATAGTCGCTACGGGACGGACCAAGTCACAATCCCTACCGATGCACGCCCACACCCTCGTCACCTAGCATGTGTGTCACCTCATTTACCAAAACAATATAAAATACTGGGGTTTCATACCCTCAGGTCTAGAGTTACAATCGTTACTTACCTCAAACCGGTCCGAAAACTACTCTGCGATGCTCTTGCCCCTCGAATCGGCTCCCAAATGCTCCGAGTCTATCAAAATCAGATTACAACATCAAAATATTCTAGAGAGATGAAACCCATTCGAAAACAATCAAAATTAAGCACAACACCCGAAATTGGCCAAACCCGACCCCTTGGCCCACGTCTCGAAATTTGATAAAGACCGCGAAACTAGAATCCTTATACTCTCACGAGTCCGTACATATCAAATACATAAAAATCCGACAACAAATAACCCCTCAAATCCTCACATTAAGCTCCTTAATTTCAAGCCCTATTCTCCCAAATTCCTTCCTTAATTCCTACCAATTTTTCATGACTAACAGTAGAAAAATCATCACAAACACAAGATATGAAGCCTAAGTAACTTACCCAATTGATAACCTTCGTTTTCCTCTTAAAAACACTGCTCAAAGCTCCAAACCTGTCCACAAATGGTGAAGAATGAGTGAAATTTCGTGAAAGCTCCCTTTTATACTTTCTGCCTAGCGACCACCGCACCTGCGGAAGATTTCTCGCACCTGTGGACCCACACCTGCAGTCCAAGGTGCGTACCTGCGAACATGACTTAAGTCCTGACTTCCGCATCTGCGGCCCTCTTCTCGCACCGGCGGGCTCGCAGGTGCGACCAGGCATCAGCACTTGCACTCCTTGACCAGGTATCCCTCTTCAGCATCTGCGCAAGTTTCATCCCACCTGCGGGCGTTGCACGTGTGGCTCCCTATCCGCAGGTGCGGCCACACCAGTAAACTAGCACCAGCAGCAGCTTTGCTGTATTTTCCAAGTCCAAACCTCCGTTAACCATTCGAAATCAATCCCGAGCCCCTCGGAGCCCCAGCCAAACATACCAACACGTCATAAATCATCACCGAAACTTATTCAAACCCTCGAAACACTCAAAATAACATCGAAACACAAATTCGACTCATGATTCAAGCCTAAGAATCCTAAATCTTCCGAAAACCATCAACGATGCCGAAACCAACCAAAACACATTCGAATGACCTAAAAATTTGCACACTCGTCCAAAATGATACTACGAACCTGCTCCAACTTCCGGAATTCCATTCCGACCCCGATAGCCTATTTTCCACTGCCGACTGGAAATCGCCAAAAACTAACTTTCGCCAATTCAAGCCTAATTCTACACCGGACATCAAAACCACATTATGAACACACTCCTAAGTCCCAAATAACCTAACGAATCTATTCGGACCATAAAATCCATAATCTGAGGTCGTTTACCAATAAGTCAACTCCCCATTGACTTTTTCAACTATAAGCCAATTTAAGAGACTATGTGTCTCAATTCACACTATGACCACTCCAAACCCGAACCACCCGACTCCAACACATCAAAAACAAACTAAAAAGTGCATAACAAGGCAGAAACAGTAATAACGGGGCAGATTCTATGGGACGACCAGTCGGATCGTTACATTCTTCCTCTCTTAAACAAACGTTCATCCTTGAACGGGTCTAGAAACATACCTGGAGTCTCAAACAAGTGATAATATCTGCTTTGCATCTCCCGCTCGGTCTACCAAGTGGCCTCCTCCACTGGGTACCCTCTCCACTGCACCTTCATTGCAGCTATATCCTTAGACCTCAACTTTCTAACCTGACGACCCAAAATAGCCACTGGCTCTACCTCATATGACATATCACCCTCAAGTTGCACTACTCTAAAATCTAAAACATGATATGGGTCACCAATATACTTTCGGAGCATCGAAACATGGAACACCGGATGAACACTCGATAAGCTGGGTGGCAGAGCAAGTCTATAAGCCACCTCTCCAATCCTTAGAAGCACCTCAAAAGGCCCAATGAACCGGGGACTCAGCTTTCCCCTCTTCCCGAACCTCATAACACCCTTCATGGGTGACACCTTCAGTAGTACCTTCTTTTCCTCCACGAAAGACACATCCCGGACCTTCCGGTCCGCATAACTCTTCTGCCTAGACTGCTCTGTGTGAAGCTGCTCCAGAATCAACTTCACCTTATCCAACGCATCATGGACCAAGTCTGTACCCCATAGCGTAGCCTCGCCCGGCTCAAACCAATCAACCGGAGATCTACACCTCCTACCATATAAAGTTGCGTACGGAGCCATCTGGATACTGGACTGATAACTATTATTATATGCAAACTCCACGAGTGGCAAAAACTTGTCCCATAAACCCCCAAAATCAATGACACAGGCATGTAACATGTCCTCAAAAATCTAAATCGTACGCTCTGACTGCCTGTCGATCTAAGGATGAAACGTTGTGCTCAACTCAACCTGAGTACCCAACTCTCTCTGCACGGCTCTCCAAAACTGAGAGGTGAACTGAGTACCTCTATCAGAAATGATAGAAACTGGAACCCCATGCAATCGGACGATCTCCCTAATATAAACCTCGGCTAACCGCTCTAAAGAATAAGTATTACCAAAAGGAATGAAGTGCACGGACTTGGTCAGCCGATCCACAATAACCCATATAGCATCAAATCTCCTCGAGGTCCGTGGGAGCCCAACTACAAAGTCCATGGTGATCCTCTCCCACTTCCACTCCGTCATATCTAACCTCCGAAGCAATCCACCTGGCCTCTGGTGCTCATACTTGACCTGCTGGCAGTTGAAACACCGAGCTACAAACTCAACAATATCCTTCTTCATCCGCATCCACCAGTAATGTTGTCTCAGATCCTGCTACATCTTCTCGGCACCTGGTTGAATGGAATACCGCGAGCTATGAGCCTTTGCTAAAATCAACTCTCGAAGCCCATCCACATTGGGAACGCAAATCCGGCCCTGCATCCTTATGACCCCATCATCACCAATAATCACATCCTTAGCATCACCTCGACGGACCCTATCCTGAAGAACTAGCAAGTGTCGGTCATCATACTAGCGTGCTCTAATTTGATCATAAAGACAAGACCTGGAGGCTACATAAGCTAATACCCGTGGGGGCTCTGACAAATCCAGTCTCACCAACTGACCCGCTAAATCCTGAACATCATGTCCTAAAGGTCTCTCTACTACTGGAAGGTAGGCTAGACTCCCCAAACTCTCTGCTCTACGACTCAGGTCATCGGCCACTACATTGGCCTTCCCCGGATTATATAGAATAGTAAGGTCATAATCCTTGATAAGCTCCAACCATCTCCTCTGACACAAATTTAGATCCTTCTGCTTAAGCAGATACTGCAAAAAATGATGATCAGTGAAAATCTCACAATGCACTCCATACAAATAATGACGCCAAATCTTCAAGGAGCGGACAATGGCTGCTAGCTCAAGATCATGAGCTGGATAGTTCTTCACGTGCACCTTCAATTGTCGAGACGCGTATGCAATCACCCTACCGTCCTGCATCAATAATGCCCCAAGGCCAACTCTCGAGGCATCACAATAGACTGTATAAGAACCTGAACCCGACGGCAAAACGAACACCGGAGCTGTAGTCAAAGCCTACTTGAGCTTCTGAAAGCTCTCCTCACACTCCTCAGTCCACCTGAAATGAACACATTTTTGGGTCAGTCTGATCATAGGTGCTTCAATAGATTAAAATTCCTCTACAAAACAGCGATAGTAACCTACCAAACCAAGGAAGTTGCAGATCCCTGTAGCTGATGACGATCTAGGCCAACTCTGTACTGCCTCCACCTTTACGGATCCACCTTGATCCCATCACAAGACACCACATGGCCCAGAAATGCAATTGAATCAAGCTAGAATTTACACTTCAAAAATTTCGATACAACGTTTCCTCCCTCAGAGTCTGAAGCACAACTCTCAAATGTTGCTCATGATCCTCCCGAGATCGGGAATATACCAAGATGTCGTCAATAAACACGATGAAAAAGGAATCAAGATAAGGCCTGAACACACTACGCATCAAGTGCATAAAGGTTGTTGGGGAATTGTTCAGTCCAAATGACATGACAAGAAACTCATAATGACCATATCTACACCTGAAGTCAGTCTTCGGGATGTCAAAATCCCGAAGCTTCAACTGATGATACCCGGATCTCAAGTCAATCTTTGAGAACACTCTAGCTTCCTGAAGTTGGTCAAACAAATCATCAATGCGAGGTAAGGGATACCGGTTCTTCACTGTAACCTTGCTTAGCTGCCAATAATCAATACGCATGCACATAGAACCATCCTTCTTCTTTACAAACAACACCGGTGCACCCCAAGGTAACACACTAGGCCAAATGAACCCCTTATCTAGAAGTTCCTGAAGCTGCTCTTTCAATTCCTTCAACTCCACTAGTGCCATACGATAATATGGAGTAGAAATAGGCTGAGTGTCTGGCACTAGGTCAATACAAAAATCAATATCCCTGTCAGGTGGCATGCCTGGCAGGTCTGCAGGGAACACATCCAAAAAATCACGGACCACAGGAACAGAATCAACAGCAAGAGTCTCACCACTAACATGTCTCAATAAATCCAGATACGATAAAAATCCCTTCTCAACCATACGCTGAGCCTTCAGGTAAGAAATCACCCTGCTAGGCACATACTCAGTAGAACCTCTCCACTCAACCCCCGGAACTCCAGGTATAGCCAAGGTCACGGTCTTGGCGTGACAATCAAGAATAGCATGGAGATAGCCAATCCATGCTCAGTATCACATCAAACTCAACCATGTTGAGTAACAATAGGTCCACTCGAGTCTCCAGACCCCCAATAGATATCACACACGACCGATACACACGGTCTACAACAATAGTATCACCCACGGGAGTCGACACATAAACACACGTAACTAAAGACTCACGGGGAATATCCAGAAAATATGCAAAATAAGACGAGACATATGAATATGTAGAACCAGGGTTAAATAGGGATAAATCATCTCGGTGACAAACTGATATAATACATGTGATCACTGCATCGGAAGCCATAACATCTGGCCTGGCTAGAAGTGCATAGATACGAGCCTAACCTCCACCTGCTCGACCTCCCTCTCTAGGGCGGCCTCTAGCTGACTGACTCCCGCCCCTAGCTGTCTGGGTGGGTGGTGAAGTAACTGGAGCTGAAGTCGAAGGTTGGCTCCTAGACTGAGATAGACCTCCAATAAAATGAGATCATTTCCTCCTAATATGGTCGAACCCTCCGCACTGATAACAACTTCCTAGTGCAGGAGATGGGGACTGAAGGGAACCCCTGGAACTAAAATAACCACTCGAAGAACCATGCATAGAGGAACCTTGAACGGATGCTGCTTTGGAGGAGCTCTGAGTTGGGAGGGCACTAAATGAAGAAAGTCCTGGGTGAGAACTGTCGGGACCCTGCCCTGATGGTGCACCACTATAAGCTGGGCGAACTGGCTAAGGAGGCTGAAATGTGTGGCCTCTACCATGCTGAAACTGCCCTCTAGAAGGAGTAACACTGAAACTACCCGATCCACGAGGCCTCTTGGCCTGCCTCTCCTCTCGCTCCTGACGGTGAACTGACTCAATATCCACAACCTACTCGAAAGTAGCACCTGACACCCTATCTCTAGTCATCAAAATATGAAGATGATAAGTGAGGCCATCCATGAAACTCCTGATCCTCTCCCTATGAGTAGGGACTAACTCAGTCGCATGACGAGCCAACTCTTAAAACCGCATCTCATACTACGTCATTGATAGCTCTCCCTGACGCAGCTGCTCAAACTGCCTACGCTGCTCCTCCCGGTGAGACTGGGGAACATACTTCTCCAAGAAGATAGTGGAGAACTGTTGTCAGGTAAGGGGTGCTTCACCAACAAGCCACGCCTCTCGAAAGACTCCCACCAAGTGAAACCAGCCCCAGAAAACTGAAAAGTAGCAAACGATACCCCACTGGTCTCTAGAATCCCAGTAGTACGATCCTCTGACACTTATCCAGAAAACCTTGGGCATCCTCGCCCTCTGCGTCGTTGAATGTCGAAGGATGAAGTCTACTAAACCTCTACAGCCTGCGCTGCTCATCATCTGGCAAAGCTGGAACCACGAAGTCCTGATCTAGAGCAACCGGCTGGGCTGGAACTGCCCCCGGTGTCTGAAGGCCTTGTACAACTTGCTCAGGTGTCTAGGAAGGTAGAGTCTGAGTGCCTCCCCCGGCCTGAGATGTAGCGGCAGTAGAAGATACAACAACTGCCTGAGCAAGGCTAGTACATATTTTCAAGATCTGAGCAAGGGTCTCCTGAAGACCCGGAATAACAATGGGCACTGCGGTGTCTGAGCCTATACCGCTGGAATACCCGCAATGGGGACCTGATCCTGAATAGTAGGGGGATCCAATGGTACTGCCACGGCTGTTGCGCGGGCTGGTCTCCTACCTCTATCACGGCCGACCACAGCCTCGACCTCTCGCTGGTCTAGCTAGTGTCTGGTCACCTTGATCGGTAGCGCGTGTCCTCACAATCTATGAGAGAATGAAACAACAGAAGTTTAGATTACCAGAATCAATAGAATGGCACGACAAAATTCAAGAAAATGAGAATTTTCTTAAGGATTATGTAGCCTCTCGAAGATAAGTACAGACGTCTCCGTACCGATCCGCAAGACTCGACTAAACCTACTCATGACCGTTAAGTCCTATGTAACCTAGTGCTCTGATAGCAAATGTTCACGACCCCAAATCAATAAGGACCATAATGGCGCCTATCATGAAGCTAAGCTAGCCCTCTAACACAATGAAATCAACATTTTCCGTTTCATATAAACACACATCCTCATATTCTGATAAAAATTTATTTTTAAGACAAGTTCAGCACAATAATAACCAAAACGATCCAATTCTAACACCACCCCAGACCTCCGTAGTCAACTGTCATGAACATCTAATACAGTAAATACAAGGTATCAAATGTGACCTTGCTACCAATACAGGTCCAAAATTACTACAAGTCTTTGAAATGGGAAAGGAACGAAGGTAAGTTGTGGAAGTTGAGCATCTACCTCGATCCTAGATCAACTCCGAAGCACGTGAGAACATCAACTAGCGAGCTGGCCCGGTACCTGGATCTGCACATAGAGGTGCAGGGAGTAACGTGAGTACGCCAACTTAGTAACTAACCAAAGTAACTAAAAACTTGAGTGCAATGACGAGCATTTAAAATCATAATTTCATAAAAACAGGTGCCAATGAATACATTTAAACTTTCATAAAACATTAAATTCGCGTTGTTAATGAGACTCGGTGTAAAATGAGTGAAAATCAATAATCTCACAATTTATAGCCTCTCGAGCACAATATCACTCATGAATAGGGTCTCTCAGTCACTCGTGACTCCACTAGCACAGTCCAAGATCACACTCAGCACTATCACTCAACAGGTACCATGAATACGCATAACTATTGTGGCGTGATGCCCGATCCAATACACACACATATATATATATATATTGTTGTGGCATGCATCCCGATCCATATAACATACGCTGCAGCGTGCAGCACGATCCATATAATAGTCGACTGCGCCCACTGAGGATGTACAGACTCTGGAGGGGCTCCTACAGCCCAAGCGTTATATTGTTGCGGCGTGCAGCCCGATCCATATATATATATATATATATATATATATATATATATATATATATATATATATATATATATATATATATATATATATATATATATATACATATATATATATATATATATATATATTGCTGCAATGTGCAGCCCGATCCATATAATAATAATAATAATAATAATAATAATAATAACAATAATAATAATAATAATAAATAACATATATTGTTGCGGCGTGCAGCCCGATCCATAACCTTCCTCACATACTCGGCTCTCGGCCTCACTCAGTCATCCTCACAAGCCACTCGGGCAACTCATCTCAACTCACGGGACCCAGCCCAAAATACCTCTCAGAGTTTCAAAATAGTGTGATAACAGTAAAAATAACAACAAGTAGTAAACATGACTGAGTTCACAAATGTTCTATCAGGATAGTGTGAGAATAGTGTAAAAATACCCCTGAGGGTATAAACAGGTCGGCACAAGGCTCCAAACATGTCTTACAGCCCATAAACAAGTACAAACTTCTAAAATACAGATATCGTAAGGTTTCAAATCGAATGCGCGGCTTAATAGTTGCTACGGGACGGACCAAGTCACAATCCCTATCGGTGCACGCCCACACGCTCGTCACCTAGCATGTGTGTTACCTCATTTACCAAAACTATAAAATACCGGGGTTTCATACCCTCAAGTCTAGAGTTACAATCTTTACTTACCTCAAAACGGTCCGAAAACTACTCCGCGATGCTCTTGCCCCTCGAATCGGCTCCCAAATGCTCTGAGTCTATCAAAATTAGATTAAAACATCAAAATATGCTAGGGAGACGAAACCCATTCGAAAACTATCAAAATTAGGCACAACTCCCGAAATTGGTCAAACTCGACCCCGGGCCCACGTCTTGAAATCTGATAAAGACCGCAAAACTAGAATTCTTATACTCTCACGAGTCCGTACATATCAAATATATCAAAATCCGACAACAAATGACCCCTAAAATCCTCACATTAAGCTCCCCAATTTCAAGCCCTAATCTCCCAAATTCCTTCCTTAATTCCTACCAGTTTTTCATGACTAACAGTAGAAAAATCATACCAAACACAAGAGTGAAGCCCAAGTAACTTACCCAACTGATAACCTTCGATTTCCTCTTAAAAACACTGCTCAAAGCTCCAAACCCATCCACAAATGATGAAGAATGAGTGAAAATTCGCGAAGGCGCCCTTTTATACTTTCTTCCCAGCGACCATCGCACCTGCGGAAGATTTCTCGCACCTGCAAACATGACTTAAGTCCTGACTTCCGCACCAGCGACCCTCTTCTCGCACCTGCGGGCTCGTAGGTGCGACCAGGCATCCGCACCTGCGCTCCTTGACCAGGTCTCCCTCTTCCGCATCTGCGCAAGGCCATCGCACCTGCGGGCATCGCACCTGCGGCTCCCCATCCGCAAGTGCGGCCACACCAGTAAACTGGCACCAGCAATAGGTTTGCTGCATTTTCCAAGTCCAACCCTCTGTTAACCATCCAAAATCAATTCTGATCCCCTGGAGCCCCAACCAAATATGCCAAAACGTCATAAATCATCACCCAAACTTATTCGAACCCTTAGAACACTCAAAAATAACATCGAAACACAAATTCGACTCATGATTCAAGCCTAAGAATCCTAAATCTTCCGAAAAACATCAACGATGCCGAAACCAACCAAAACACATCCGAATGACCTAAAAATTTGCACATACGTCCAAAATGACACTACGAACCTGCTCCAACTTCTGGAATTCCATTCCGATCCCGATAACCTTTTTTCCACTGCAGACTGGAAATCGCCAAAAACCAACTTTCGCCAATTCAATCCTAATTCTACACCGGAAATCAAAACCACATTCTGAACACACTCCTAAGTCCCAAATCACCTCTATCTGAGCCATAAAATCCACAATCTGAGGTCGTTTACCAATAAGTCAACTCCCCGTTGACTCTTTCAACTATAAGCCAATTTAAGAGCCTATGTGTCTCAATTCTCACTACGACCACTCCGAACCCGAACCACCCGACTCCAACACATCAAAAACAGACTAGACAATGCATAATAGGCAGAAACAGGAATAATGGGGAAGATTCTATGGCACGATCGGTCAGGTCATTACAGAAACATGTGCTATAATAGCACTGAGTACATGGAAGCAAATAAATCACAAATTGAGACAGCAGTAACTGACCACTCGGGTCTTAGCATTTTGACATGAAGCCTTTGTGTTTGTACTTGACATTATTTCTAGTATATGCACATTAATTAGAACCTTCACAGTACGAATATTAAGTCGTAATGGCATTTAAACGGTGCCATGGGATGATCCAGGCCACAATCATTCGGTGTACACACACCCATCACTAGGCATGTGTGTCACCTTAATTACCGTCATATGTCATGTAGTTTGGGGTCTCGAACCCGCAGGTCCAAGTTTGGAAATGTTACTTACCTTAAAATCGGCTAAAATACTAGTCTGCAGTGCCTTTGCCTCTAGATTCGGCCTCTGAGTGCTCCAAATCTACCAAAAATCAGATTTATACTATTATAATATGCCAAGGAACAAAACCCATTCGAAATTTATCAAAACTACCCGAAAATCCTGAAATTGGTAAAACCCGACCCCCGGGCCAACATCTCGGAATTTGATAAAATTTACACCACAAGAATCCTCATCCTCCCAAGAGTCTATACATACCAAGAACACCAAAATCGGACTCCAAATGACCCCTCAAATTCCCATTTTAAAGTCTCTAATCACAAGCCCTAATTACCCATTTTTAGCATTGATTTCCCACAAATTTTCACCACTAATCAGTCCATTAATCACACATAAATGATTTTTAAGTCCAAAAAACCTTACCTCCACGAAGAACTCTCGATTTCCCTCTTCAAAAACCCTTCAAAATCTTCAAACCAGCATGAAAATGGTGAAAGAATGACAAAAATTTGCTAAGGACCCCATTTATATGTTCTGCCCAGCGATGACCGCACCTGCGGCCCTTTTAGCGCACCTGCGGACCCGCACCTACGGTCCCAGGTGCCCACCTGCGCATCTCACTTAAATCCCCATTTTTCGCATTTGCGACTACTTCTCCGCACTTGCACTTCCGCAGGTGCGGCCACCCATCCGCACCTACAACCCTTCACGAGATTCCAATCTCCGCCCATGCGCATGGTCCTCGCACCTGCGGACCTCGCACCTACAGTTTCCCTTCCGCAGGTGCGACCAAACCAGCAGTTATGCACCAGCAGCATTTTTTGCTGCATTTTCCAACTTAAAACCTTCTGATGACTATCTGAAAACACCCCGAACCCCTCGGTGCATCAACCAAAGGTACGAACAAGTTATAATTGATCACCCGGGCTTAGTCAAACCCTCAGAACACCCAAAATAACATCGAAACTCCAATTCAACCCATGATTCAAGCCTAAGATTCCTAAAACTTCTGAAAATCAACTATGATGTCAAACTAACCAAAACACGTCCGAATGACCTAAAAATTTGCACACATGTCCAAAATGACACTAATAACCTTCTCCAACTTCCATAATTACATTCTGACCCCGATAGCCTATTTTTCACTACCGACCTGAAATCGCCAAAAACTAACTTTCGCCAATTCAAGCCTAATTCTATACCGGACATCAAAACCACATTCTGAACACCCTCCTAAGTCCCAAATCACCTAACGAAACTATCTGAGCCATAAAATCTGCATTCCGAGGTCGTTTACCAATAAGTCAACTCCTAGTTGACTTATCCAACTATTAAGCCAATATAAGAGACTAAGTGTCTCAATTCTCACCACGACCACTCCGAACCCGAACCAACCAACCCCAACACATCATAACCAAACTAAATAAATAATGAAAAGGCGGAAATGGGAATAACGGGACTAATTTCACGAAACGACTGGCCGGGTCGTTACACTGTGTGTGCAGTTTCTGGTTATCGTGCATTGGTAGATTATTTAGGACTAAGAAAATAAAAATTCAGGGGTAATTCGAGCAAAGAACTTGATGAATGTGTGCTATATTTTGCCTCACCGACTCATTTGTAGGTTTTGGAAAGACTCGGAATTTATGCTTCTTGTGGATGTGATGTACAAGGAAAAAAATTAGTCTGGTTGCTTCTTTGGGAGTGTTCATGTGCTAACAGAGCAATGGAGTTTGATTATATTCAGGACCAGGTCAGAATGGGTGACTCTTAGCAGTGGCTCTAATGGGTTCGGGAAGGTAAGTGCAGTGTCTAAGGATTTTTGGGTTCGTTATGTGACTGAAGATCGGGATTTTACGGTAGAGTGTGAAAATACTTAGGGAATTTTCTATGTTATCATCGATTCTGCAAGACAATGTTGGAGAAATAGGGGAAACAGTTTCAAATTTGTGGAATGTCTTTCAGAATGGGTGTACCAGTTGGATATGTTATTGTGCGCGTGAGAAGGGTATGAGATGGTTCATGGGTACTGAGACGATGTGTCTCGTGATTTTTCTCCCTCGGGATGAGTGCTGATTGAGTTTGTTATATTTTTGAATGGAGATATTATTATTTCTAAGGCAACTCAAGAGTAAATTGGAAGAAGTATGGTCGGTTAGTAATGGTTTGAATAAGCATAATTGTGGCAATGAATAGTTCCTTCAGCGTATTAAGTTATATAGGTGGTTGTGATTGTACTTGCGGGCTTGAAAACCACCATAATTTTATTGATTTGAGAGGTATTTGATTCCAATGGCCTTGTAATATGTAAATGGATCCCGAAAGAATTATGGCGGTTTAGACCAACTTAAGGTTTGTATTTTCGGCGGTTATGGGAATTCAACTGCGTGTTGCAATGGTTCTTCTGAAATGAGTTAAGTGAAAGGGTTCAAGCCAATGAAGTGTTAATTCTACTAGTAGTACAGGGGTTATGATGAATTCTACTCTCGCGTTGTGGCATGATAGGTGCAGTGAGCGGCATGGGAATCGGAAGTTGTAGATCAAGGTTGCGGCTCGGTATTGATAAGAATTTGACGATCTCGGATGAGCAGGGAAGAATTCAGATGTTCAGAGTAAGCTGGTATTTTCTTTAGTGTCACTTGAGAACGATGTCTTGTGTAAGAGTCTTTGTATATAGATTTGCGGATTCTTGATTTGCTTTACAGAATTAGTACGATTGGTGGTATGGATGTGCAGACTTGCCGACCTGGTGTGGAAAGTTGTTGGAGCGTATCCCATGGGGAGATTGGTATAAGTGTTACATGTTAGTCACTTAATTGTTAAGGATTGAAACCAAGTATGGAGATTCTGGTACTATCTCTAATGTGAGAATTTATGCTTGAGGGCACTCTAGTCATTTTGTTGTGGGCTGTGGGATTTTGTTCGGGGTTTGACGGTTGCTTGTGTTTGTCATGAATAGGGCCATTCTGGATCCTTGAAAGGTTGTTGGCCCAGTATGGTATGATCAGAATCAGTTTGAGGTCCTTTAATAGGTCTGATATGAATGTGTGCTCTACTTCAGGTCTGATGTGTTCATTCTTCATAGCATTTCTTACGGAGGAGTCTTCGCGCATTAGATGTTATTCTAGTCGTCAGCTATTCCATGTAATACTATGTTGTGCTAGGTGGGTTGTGAGACGGCTTTATTATTCGTTTATGTGTTGTGATCTCGTGTAGTTCGTGGTGTTATATGAGCAAGATAGCTCTCAAGATGCAGGTCATTTATCGCACCTTTGTCGTGCTTGAGTTTTTGTAGCTTATGGCAATATCCGTCTCCCCGGTTCTTGTATCATGCACTTGGCGTGCTTGTGGTCGATATTCGAGCATTTGTAAGTATAAGAATTTAGGCTCTATGAGTGTTTCCTTATTGATTGTTGTGTGGATTGGGTAACACCCCGCCACGAATATGTTGTGTGGATCAGGTTGCCCGACGAAACAATTTCATATTCGGATCGGGTTTCACACTGCAACATTGTCATGTTTGGATCAGGTTGCACGCTGAAACAGTGTCATAGTTTGAACGGGTTGCACGCTGCAATAGTGTAATAGTTGGATTGGGTGGCATGACACAACATTGAGATTTTAAGTGCGGTTACTTATACTTATTTTTGTGCTTGTTTCATATCTCCGAGATGGAACCATAATATCGGCTTGGTCGTTTCATTCGTTATGTGGGCTGGTTAGTTCCTTGCCAGAGTTTATTTTTTATTATGAGTCATATTCGGGTTGTAGGTTGTTGGCACATTGATGACGTCATATAAGATTTTAGACGGTGTTTGAGGTAGCTTATCGCCCGAGCAACCTATACCGGGTGAGACGAGATTATTGGACCTGAGATCAGTGCGATCGGACTTAAATAGGGTATATTAAAGAGAAAATATCGTTATTTAGTCCAGAATGAGGTAATGGTGCTTGTCAGGTGAAGAGACCCATGATTTATTTGGCAGGTGGTCATGAGTTTCTACACATCTCTTTCATCGTGGCGGTATTGCAAGAGTTGGGATAGGTCTTACATGTGTTATGAGGCATATTGTGGACATCAGATTCATGAAATTGCAGCTATTATGGTGGTAGGATGTTATTATGGGCATGTGAATCATGCAGCATGGTGTGACTTCAGCAAACGTGTATGATCATGTTTTGGTACAATGCGTAGTGATTAATACAGTGTTCGTATATTAGAATAATGTCTTGTAGAAGAATTCAGAGTTTGGAATTTGGTTCTAAAGATTATTTACTAAATAAAAGAAAGGATCTTCAGTCTGGCTCGAGCTAATGTGCTCAAGTGGGTTGTGGTGGAACGGGTAGGTGCACAAGGTGTTGAACAGTGATTTTGGGGCAACTCCGGAGTAGTTCTTAGCATGTTTAAGGACAAACGTATGTAGAGAAGAATGTAACGACCTGACCGATCATTTTGAGCTCTAGCACGTCGTTTGGAGTATTGAGGCCTTGAGTAGCTTCACTTCATGTATTATGAAGTGTACGGATAGTCAGAATTTAATTTAGGGAAGTTCGGAGTTGATTCAAATGGAAAATTCTTATTTCGGAAGCTTCAAGTTGGAAGAGTTGACTAAAGTTTGAATTTTGAGTAAACGGCCTCAGAATCAGAATTTGAAGGTTCCAATAGGCTCGTATGATGATTTCGGACTTGGGCGTATGTTCGAGTCGAGTATTGCATGGCCCGGGAGCATTTCGCCACTTATTATGGAATATTGGCATTTTTAAAGTTCAAGGATTTCTTGAGTTTGATTAGAAGTGAATGTTGATGTTGTCGATGTCTGTTTGGTATTCCGAGACTTGGAATAGGTTTTTATTGTGATTAAAGACTTGTACGTAAAGTTTGAAGTCATTCAAAAATATTTTGATACGATTCGGACGCGTTCGTCGAAGTTTGGAAGTTGAAAGTTGAAAAGGAAATCTTGATCGTCGATTCATTATTTTGATGTTATTTGTGGTATTTCTAGCCTTTGGATAAGTTTGTACAAGGTATTGGGACTTGTTAGTGTGATTGGACGGTGTCCCGGGGGCCACGAGTGTGATTCGGGGTGGTTTCAGACCAAGTTTGGATGATTTGATGTTGCTGGTGTCTGGTTTTGTTCTTCACGAACGCGAAGGGATTCACGCGTTCGTGTAGAAGGATTTTGGGGTTGTTAGGATTATCCCATCGCGAATGCAATGAGGGAGATGCGGACGTGGAGCAGAGGTTGGGGTAGCCTACGTGAACGCGACTTGGAGGTCGCGAACGCGGAGCAGAAGTTGGCAAGTTATTTGAGAAGTAGTAAAGGTTATATTCACTTTGTGCTCATGTACTGTATTGTAAGAACGTATCTCGTAATTCGATAACTTCCCTCCTTTCTTGTGGATCGGGCAGAACGCCTCGGCAGTATAATAGATACATCTATGGTTCGTGCTCGACCCTTGACAGTGTACACATTATTTTGGATCAGGCCAAACAACCTCGGCATAATCGTGCGTTATATTGCTGGCAGTCGAATATTCACGAGATTATCCTTCCACTTATGCCTGGAATTTATATGGTATTCCTTATCCATTTGATACTGGCACTTGATACATCTGGGTTGTTGAGCTAGTATACAAGACTGAGAAATTCATACCTTTAAAAGCTTGATACATCTGGGTTGTTGAGGTAGAATACAAGACTGAGAAATTCATACATTTAAAAGAAATTTATTGGAATATTATGTAACTTACATATTTACCCCATTATTGATGTATGCTTCATATCTGCTTATGATTTATTATATTGCTTTATTGAACCTCTAGTAAGTGTCGATGTTGACCCTTCGTCGCTACTTCTCTCAGGTTAGGCTAGATACTTACTGGGTACATTTTTATTTACGTACTCATGTTGCACTTCCGCACTAAATGTGCAAGATCCGACATGTTCATCTGGTGGTCATCTTGGCGCGTAGGCGCAGTTGGTGAGGAGACTTTATAGTTAGCTGCATTTCAGGCTACGCATCGCAGCTCACAGAGTCTTCATCGTACTATTTATTTTATCCTGTCTTATTTACATTCCGGACAGGTGTTGTATTATTTCCTTAGTAAATATTCATCCACTTGTGACACGGGGTTTTGGGATATGCTAGTTGTTGCTTACGGATTTATATATCATTATCGTCTTTTAATTCTTTTATAAACTACTACTTATGTACGTTCCCGTGGATTTAAAAGCATAAATTTTCTTCCTTAATAAAATTTATGATTTCGAAAGTATTAAAATGAATAATTAATGTGATACTTCACCGTTGGCTTACCTAACAGTGACGTTGGGCGCCACCACGGCCTATAGTGGGTTTGGGTTGTGACAACTAGCTTCAATGAAGAGTTCAATTTATAACTGTCTAAAATATATCAGTTGACTATTTAGAAATTTTTACCGAAAAAAGCATATTTAAAAAGTTCTGATTATTCTTTAATTTGACTTAACGGTGTTAAACGGGTCGGGTCAACCCGTTTACAGACCGGCCCATACCGGTTGAAATCGGACCCGGACCCGTACAAAGGGGGCCGGGTGGGCTGGGTTTAAGGGGTAAGGGGGTTGGGCCGTTTATATTTTTTCTACCGATTACTCGGACCGGTCAAACCCGGTCAACAAAAACACTGTAGAACCGGTTAAACCGGACCGACCCAGACCGGTAACGGCTAGTTTAATTTTTTTTAAATGTTTAGGGGTTGGATTGGACTGTTGGCAACGGTCACCTGCCAAGGAGCCGTTTCCCAACGGCTGATTTGCACCATTAGCCCTTTTTGGGACTTTTTTTAAAATTAACACTTTTTATAAATTATAAATTTAACCTTTTGTAAAACTATAAATACACCATCCCCCCCCTTCTTCACTCATCTCTCAATTCTCATATTCTCTCATTCTTCAATTCTTCACCTAAAGTGAAATCAACTATTTGGATCTTCTTTTTTTTTTGGAATTTAATTTATCGTAGTATTTATCATTTGAAATTTGAACAATTGAATTTCAAAATTCGAAAAATTGACGTTTTTTGTGGTAATATTGGAGTAGCGTAATCATCAAATGCTCAATTTATTGCCGAATTCAGTGCATTCCCTCCAACTCTTTCTCTTATTTACTATTTTAGTTACATACTTACTTTTTGCTAGTAGTTAAATTTTTACAATATATTTGATGTTGCAAAAAGAGCTTGTAAAAAGGTTGCTAATCAGGGAAATAAAAAAAGAGGTAGTACTTCAGCATCTGGTAGTAATTTAAATGAGTCTACACATGTTTCTGAAACATCGCCTAATATTAATAAAGATTATGAACAATTACAAGAAGATTTCGGTATAGAAGATAATGAATTAGAAATGGAAGATGAGATACCACTTACACCTAGTAGTGTTGGAGCTGGTAGCAGCGGTGGTGGTCGTGGCACTAGTAGTAGACCACTTGTGGCCCCGACTACTAATCGGAGAAAAAGAAGTAAGGTTTGGAATTTTTTTTAAAGACATAGAGAATAGTGATAGAGTTAGATGCAAACTTTGTAATGATGATTTCAAACATAATACTGGAGGACAATTAGGGGGGACTGGGACACTTAGTAGACATATGAGAGTTGAGCATCTTATAGAATAGGGCTCTGATGGTGATGGAAATCAAACAACTCTAAACCTTACTACTGGAGGACTTATAAAATATGATAAAACGAAGGATCGTAAGGAGTTAGCAAAAAAATGATTGCTTTTGGTTGTCTACCTTTTTATTTTGCTTCTTCACCATATCATATTATGTATATTTAAAGGATTTATAATCATTTATTTAAAGTTATCCCTAGAAGTACTTGTAGAGCTGATATCTTTAGACTTCATGGACAATATCAAACATACATACATTATTTGTTTGAGCACCTTCCTTGTAGAGTTTCTCTAACTTCTGATATTGGTCATGCTGCTAATGGAAATGATTATTTGACAATTACATGCCATTGGATAGATGATAATTTCTGTATGCAAAAATGTATTATCACTTTTAAATATGATGAAGATCAGAGTCATATGGTTGTGTTTATAAGTAGTACTATTTGCGAAGTTGTTGAATTTTATAATCTTAACAAAAAAAAGTATAGTGTATGTCTTTTGATAATGCTTCTAACAATAATGCCGCAATTTCAATATTAAAAATGCATTTGCAACCACCACTTGAAGAAATTTTTCATGTTAGGTGTGCATGTCATGTTTATAATTTAATTGTTAAAAGTGGCCTTGATTTATTTTCAACTGAGAGTATTCATGTTAGAAGAGCAGTTGGTGTTATTCAAGGAAATAACAGACAATCTAGAATTAGGGAATTTAAGAATAAGTGTACCGAGCATAACCTTAAACCAAGATTCATGCCAGAGGAAATTGTTACTAGATAGAATTATACATACATATTTTTAAAATGTTGCTACAAATATAGATTGTCAATAACTGAAGTTGCTAATGCGCATTGTACTGATCGAGACCGTATGTTAACACCTGCTACCTGGGAGGTCATTAATGATGTTGTTCAATGTTTACATAAATTTTATGTAGCTACTGTTGAGTTTTCTGGAGCATACTACCCTACTGTTACAATGGTTTTAGTACATATAGCTGAAATTTCTTTTTTACTTTCTGAATTTAAGAAGAAAGAAAAATATAAGGATGATGTTGAACAAATGCAAGCAAAATTCAAAAATTATTTCATTCCAATTCCTCCGATTTACTTAATTGGTATTGTATTAAATCCTTCTATTAAGATGGATAATTGTCACCAATTAATCAATTTTTGATATATTTATATGGAGATTGGACCAACTGAAACCCCAGATATGTATAGTTGTATGGACAAGCTAAATGATTATTTGCAACAATTATATAATTATTATTCAAATATAGTTGATGATGTTTCTCTTAATGTAGTCAATGTTAATCTCACTATGCATTGTACCACTTCTTCAAGCTCTACTACTATGTATGATGATGAAATAGTTGATAGTTTTAATAAATTTTCTACATTTCCTACCACTCAAACCAGTAGCAGGAATATTGATGAACTTCAATTCTACTTGCGGAAGCATAAAGAGATTCGCATAAAGGAATTTTCACCGTTAGGATGGTGGCGTGAGAATGAAAAGCAATTTCCTGTTCTTTCCGCTATGACTCGGGACGTGCTGAATGTGCCAATTTAAACTGTTGCATCAGAGAGTGCATTTAGTTAAGCAAGACAACAACTAGGAGACACCCATCACTCATTGGGAAGCAATGCTTTGGAAATTTTAGTATGTTTCAGAGATTGGATTAGATCGGAACGAGACGTGAAGATGTTGATAGCCCAGAAGACGAGGAACTTGGAGAAATATTAACACATAGTAACCCATCTGAATTTAACACTCCAGAAGAAGGCCAATCGGTTCATATTAATTATGAACAACTTACTAGGGTAGTGTAAAACCTTTGAATTTACTCTTTTTTTGTTAATTTACTTTTCGTCAAATGTAAACCTTTCAATTTGTAAGTTTGAATTTTGAAATAAATGTTGCACTTGCAATTTATAAGTGCAATCTTTTTCCATATTCATTGTATTCTTTATAATTTTTACTTTATATTAATATAGATTACAATAGTTATACAAAAAAATTAAAAAACAATTAATTTAATGTTATCCCGGCCCGGCCCTTTGACCTATAACCTTTACGGTTCAATTTTTACCCGGATAAATCCGGACCCGTTAAACCCGGTAAGCCCCAACCCATAACCGGCCCGATTCTGAAGCCAGGCATTCAATTTTTTCCCTACCCAGCCCAGTCCGGCCCACCCGTTTAACACCCTTAATTTGACTTTACAAATATGACACATCTCGTTAGCTTTGAATTTAATTTGGCAGGTTTTGTTATTTGACATATAACGTGAGTTTGAACCTTAAGATAAAGTAACATTAAATTCACATTAAAATAATAAAGAATAACTCATTTTATTTGGCCAAATAGAATGGTTAGCACAAAAGAAGCCTTAAATCCATGTAAGTCCACGGTTCACATAATAGAAGCCTTAAATCCAGGTAAGATGGACTTACATAATAATTTCAAGGCTATATGTGGTCTTGATTTGAGCCGACATGTATTAAACTGAGGATTTAGCTCGACTTGTACAAAGATCACTATTCTTCGAGAGCACTATAGTTTAGAGTCTAGTTGTTTACCCTTAAAAATGAGTAACAACTAAATCTGTAAGCGGTTTAAAGGATATATGATATAATTCAATACGAACGATTAAGAACAATAGTTAATTAAGTTAAACAACAAATAAATGATCAAATCAATCGCAATATGATGATTAAGCCTAATCTTAGGATGAACAGTGGGATTCGTCCTCGACCGGACCCTCGATACAAGCTCGGTCGCGAATAAATAAGAGATCAAATGAAGAACACTTTAAACAATAGCTAAAAGACAAAAATAAACTTTTGCTGCTTAATTTTCGTGTCATAATGTTTCAAAACAAAAGAAACATTCCCCTTTATATAGTAGGGGAATTACAGTCCTAGTACATGTCTAAATAGGGTAAAAATCTTTTTTTTCGGTAAATGTCAATCCGCAGTTAATATTAGTACCCCCTACTCGTCATGCATAACCGTTCTCCACGTTTCCTGAGGTCCAAAAATTATACTTGGTCTGGATCCGTTATTTCATTGTGCCTGATCCCAGATGCATCGTTCATTCCTTCCGATTTTCGATACGAGCGGTCCATGAGCCTCGATTATAATCATGTCAAGCTGTGCTTCCCCTTTATTTCCTCATCGGGGAATAGGGAAATCTCTGCTCCCGATTTTACCCGTACACAAATAGTCCCCTCGTTTCTCGGTGAGTAGATTTATCAAAGTGAGGGGAAGTGATAAATTAACCCTAGTTCCTTTTTCCGTACTCTACAACCGAGTTGGTAGGTCAGTGAAACATCTCATTAGTCGCGTCGTTCTGACTTCGGACACGTGTTAGCCGCCGGTTGACCATCACCGAATGTTAAACGTCATGCATTGGTTACCCCTTCTCTATTAAAGCTTCGGTCCATTTTTCACTTTTTTACTTTCTGATTCCAGGGCTCCTTAATTTACCCTCGAACTCTTCACCTATTCCTAAACCCTTCAAACATTCGCACATTGTTTTCTAGATCTTCATATTTTCTTCTTCAAATCTTCATATTCCTTCTTCAAATCTGACCTTCATACCTTCATCCTGATCTTCAAATCTTCATCCTCGCCTTCAAATCTTCATATTTTCTAGAAACTGATGGCAAAGACATCAAAATATATGCCTCAAAAGACTGTCCCTTCAACTTTCAACCTTGCCACGGATACCGAGATGGCCGTTCCTGGGGTGGCCCCAGAACCTCCCTTGAAAAGCTGCATCCCCGGGGGCTGCTCCATTGAGAACAACTTCAAAGTCAAGAAATCCTCCAGTCAACAGGACCAAGGCGAGGGGGTATGGAGGTACATGTGCTCAGTTATCGAGGATGCACTCTCAACAGCTCGGGAGGACTGCAACTGAGAGGGCAAGGAAGTAGTCGTCCCTAGTCCTGATGAGAACATTACCATTCATGTGGAGGAGTATCTAAGTTTTTACACTTTTCCCTTCATGCTTGTCCCGGTGGACCCTATAATCCTCAGCTTTTGCAAAAGGTACGATGTCTGCCTTAGGCAGATTCACCCGTCTTTTTGGAGGATTGTAATCCTCCTCCGCCACTTTGTCAACAAAAATTAAGCACCTCGATTTACCATCGACCACCTGCTTCGTCTCTACAGTCCCCGAGTTTTTTGAGGGGGGTTGATCAAGCTCGTCTACCAAGAAAGCAAAGATCTATTCTCGAGAATCGATGAATACTGGGATCGAGGTTAGCATGGGAGATTTGTTTGGGCGAAAACTGAAGATCTCATTCCTCACGAATTTTTATCATTCCCTGAAAAGTGGAACTTCGCCCATAAGTTTCTTTCCTTCCTGAGTACTTGGAATTTCTTTGTTCTTTTTCTAATTGTATGTTCCTATCATCGTGCAGCGGTCGCCCAAGTTTCCAATGCAGTCCCTCGCTTTAAGGAGTGGATCGAGGGGATCTACAAACAAATATAGTATTTAAGGCGTGAATGGTGCAAACTTTCAAAGGGCAAGTGGGATGTCCGTTCCCATGGTGAGTACCCCTCCCCAACAAGTCTACTTTCATACTCAACCTTTATTTCTACTAAGTTTTTTTTTTCTTTTATAGGTTTTCCCAAGACCACTGAGCTTCGGATATTGGACGAGGACGAGGACGAGGCTCCATCCTTACTTGCTAAATCCTCCGCTTCAGGACAGCCTGGAGCTGCTGCATAGGAGGAGAAAAGGAGAAAAAAAGGAAATATTATGGCTCCACGGATGCCGAGGCCAAGAAGAAGAGGTTAATTGTTCAGGTTCGGAAAAGCAACAAGAAGAGTACCCCAAGCTAGGGTACCATACCCCAAATCCCTCTACCAGCTCGGGAATTACCCTAAAGACAATGAACTAGAGTTCGTCGTTCATGGTTCGACCATTGACGAAGAAGAACATGCAGCAATGGAGGAAGGTGGCCGAGACACCGATCCCTCGTTATCTTGGTAGCCAGAAGGAAAATCAGAGGCTACGGCCTCCTGAGAAACTATCCATGCCCCGAAGGAAATAGTCTATGTCATTGACATTGCGGAGTCGCCGCCTTGTATAGAGTAGTTTGATGAGGCTCAGCCAGATAAGGAGAAGTCAAATGAGATGGCACGGGGTCAAACGAGGCCCTCAACATGTTTTTTGACGTTGTTGATATGAGCGTGTTGGAGGTTATTTCAGGTTTTGTCATCTGGAGATCCCGAAAAAGGACCTATCATCGGGAGTAGGCGATCCGAGCTTGAGCTCGAAGCAGGTGATGCAGTTCCTTGCTCCGAGCACGGACCCCGACTGTAAAGGAACGGTCATGTAAACTATCCTAGCGGACACCCGGGTTCTGTCTGCTCTGGTGGGTGTGGCCAGCTACCTTCGGTGCCTGGTGACCGAAGAGGACCAGCCAAAGATGAACGAAGTGATCACTGTGAGCCTCTTCAATAAACCACAACAAGAACTGAACCGGGTAAGTTTCCCATTCACGCTTTGTGCATTTTATTTAACTTCAGCATGTCCTCATTATTTTTATTTTTTAGGCTTCGGTGCTCCACCATGAAAGCGTCCATCGATTTCGGATGAAATTCATCTAGCTCGAGTTCGAGCTCAAGGAGAAAGTCCGGAAAAAGGACATGTACAGGGTCCTCAGCGAGCAAAAAGATGAGGCCCTCAAGGATCTCCCTATTCTTCGAGTCGAGCTGGAGAAAGCTCAAAAGAAGGCTTTGTCCGTGAAACGGGAGCATGTTGAACTGGTTGAGAAGGTAAGGATTTTTAGGTTAAAAACAAGAAGTTAGGCATAGTGACTAATGACACAACCTCACAGACCCAAGTTACGCCTTGATTGACCAACTCCGGGCTAAGATGAATGAGCTCAAAACTTTTGGCCGAGACGCTCGGGAGCAGGGTGGACCTTTTGGCCTCAGAAAAAGAGGCTATGAAAGAGGAGTTGGTGTCAATCTCTGGGTGGCAAAGGATAAGGCCGACAAATGGTCTCGACTAAATGACGAACATCGGGCACAACTGGATCCGTCGTCTCGGAACAAGACAACCTTAGCCGGGAATATACTGCGCTAAAGTCGAAGTTAGAGGCAACCTCGATTGATTCCTCCAAGGTCGAAGAAATTCTAGCCCGGTATAAAACTGATGTGGAAATAGTCAAGGCTCATTTAATAATCAAGGTCGAGTATGTAAAGCGGTTGTCCCGGAGGGAGACCCTCGAGAAGATTCACGCCCAGGGATTTGATCTGTTGACCGAGATTGAAGAGGCTTGAGGCCGAGGCTAAAGAGTTTTATGAGCCCGAAGGTCCCAAATGTTCTGCTGCCTAGTCAAGCTCCGGTGAAGATTAGGCAGAGATGCCTTATCTCCTTTTCTGTTTCCATTTGTATATTTTCATTTTTGTTTATTTTGAGGCCGTTTATTTTGCCTTTGTATATATATATATATATATATATATATTCCTTTTGCAACACTGTGCCTTTTAATTTTCAGCATCTATTTGCTTTTTTTTATTTGTGGGTCGTCCTTAATGCCTTAGCATAGAATTAGACGTAATCTGGAGCATGCGTTCTCCGTAAACCCGAATGAGGCCTAGTTATGATGGAAACTCGTAGTTGTTCGTGGATTCGAAATTTCGATACAAAATGAAGGCCTTTAAGATACTTAAGT
Source organism: Nicotiana knightiana (assembly GCA_005239525.1). Classification (NCBI taxonomy): domain Eukaryota; kingdom Viridiplantae; phylum Streptophyta; class Magnoliopsida; order Solanales; family Solanaceae; genus Nicotiana; species Nicotiana knightiana. The sequence goes on along the minus strand of ML405529.1, from coordinate 66,455 downwards.
GTTTTAGTCACACATGACGGTGTTTTGCCGAGGGTAACTCTTTAATAGGTTTTAATCATACTTAAGGACCTTAATTTATGAATACAAACTCAGACGTCTCCAATCCGCTTTAGGTTGGCCGTAGCCTTTCATGTTCGAGCATTGCCAAATAGGCTCGGTGCCCCCAGGATACGATAGCCCATGCCATCCGATTTTTTATCAAACGATAATACACGAGTTGGGATTGCCCATGGACTCTAGGATTTAGGTCTGTTATCCGTTCTAAGTAATTCAACGGATACATCGATGGTGCGAAATTCATATAAAGAAAGCAAAGATTTCTTTCATTGTTTTGTATGTATAGTACATAATCGGAGGCGCGTAAGCCTTGTGCCATGGCAATAGTGGGCTACATAGGTACAGTTTGTTTTACCATTTAACCCTTACAACACATCCTAATTACCAACCCTCGGATTTTAATATTAAGTAATATCACCTTCTAAAGATCTTAACTTTGGGGGTAACGGCCCTAATATTTGAGGTCGAATTTGTGAGGGCTCAAATATTGTTGGTTCGGTGCAGGTGGTCAGCAATTTTGGCTTTAGGTCGTCCTTCGAAACTAAGATAGCATTTTTTATTGTTGCCTTGTTAAAAAAAATTCGTAAAACTCACTTCGGGAAAAGATCGGTTCAAGGAAAAAAGAATACAACACGTACTTCTAAACCTAATAGTCATATTTTCCCTCAGCCGAGTACCTGCACAAGTTAGTCTTTAATATAACGAATTTCAAAAGGGAATTGTTATCGTACCTTAGTAGTAGTACCGCTTTAAGTAATCCACGTTCCAGTTATTCGGTAGTTGTACACCATTTCCTGACTCAAGTTTATATGAATCTTTCCCAATTATTCCAGCAACTCTATACGGTCCTTCCCAATTCAAACCTAGTTTCCCATTATTTGGGTTCCTGATGTGTAGCGTTACTTTCCGTAACACCAATTCCCCGACCTAAAAATGTCGAAGGTTAGTTCTTTGGTTATAATACCTGCTACTCGCTGCTTATGGGCTGCCAATCGAACTAGAGCGGCATCCCGCCTTTCTTCCAATAAGTCCAGGCTCATGTTCATGGCCTCTCCGTTTGACATTTTGATAGTATACTCGAACCTGAGGCTCATGTCATGACCCAAATTTCCCTCCGTAGGATGTCATAACGGCACATAAAATCTCTAAGAATAGGTAAGCCTAACAAACATGCGGAAATAACTTAAATAATAATTGAAGTCTCAAAATTCAAAAACTAATATAAAGAAAATCTCCACAACTCAATGTATGTACAATGGCCTAAAACTAGGCGATATACAAGTCACAAGCTCTATGAAGTGATACTGAATATCTCTATAAATTAATGTCTAAAAGGATAAGGAAATAAAATAATCCAGGTGGGGGGAGGACTCTGAGGCCTGCGGACACCGGCAGGTATACCTTGAAGTCTTCGAAAGTTGAACTGTCACTAGTGCCTGGACTGGTAGGAAGTACCTGGATCTGCACAAAAAGATGTGCAGAAGCGTAGCATGAGTACACCACAACGGCGCCCAGTAGTTCCACATCTAACCTCGGTAGAGTAGTGAAGAGGTCAAGTCAAGGGCCTATCGGAATAAATAAGAAAAGAAATTGTACAAGTATATGGCAATGCAGAAATGGTAACCATGAAACTGAAACAACAGATAACATATCAAGGTTAGCTACGCGGAAATAAAGCAAATAATGCAACACAGAGAGAACAAGGAATGATATGTTGAGGAAACAAAATAACCAAAAGACAAGTGCAGAAGTAGGGAAATATAAGCAAAAGCCACTACCGAGGTATCGCCTCGTAGTCTCAAATCACAAGAATAAATCAAAATATTTCCTTATATCACCGTGGGAGCCTTGCATTTAGTTTTGAAAATCATTTTCCCGAACTAGCACCCCGCGTTTTAGCCCACCTTATCACCCGCATGACTTCTAGTAGTTCCCCTAAAATCCACGCGTATCTAGCACACCTTATCTCACCGCATGCATTTCATCCCCAAAACCTTATATCACCACATGCGTATCAATATCACAGTGTAACACAAATCGCACCTCAAGTGCCCGATATCACAACTTGCCAAACAATCAACAATAACAGTGTTTTCACAATAAAGAGCCCATGGCTCAACCACAGTGTACACAAGAGTCTCAACAATAATAACCGTAAGTGAATAACTCAACAAAAATAGTATCTCACTACTTAACACTTTGCCGCAATATAAATCATGACCTTTATAATTCAATACCAATTTCAACAACAAGATATTCCAAGAATGACACTTCAAGTAAGGAGTTCAATGGTTAAATAAGGAATACGGAATAAAGGAAGCAAGAACTTCAACTAAACATGTAGAGCAATTAGCAAGTAAGGGATAAGACAAGTAGAACACGTGAAAATAGACTTATGATGACGAATATAACATGATAAGATAACTATGTTAAGGCGTGAAAGAAATCTACATAGCTAAAATTGGTGATTTCCATGTTTAGCCCGTGAACACACACATCACCTTGCGTACACGGCTTCCACACATCATATTTATCACAAATAACACCAATCCAAACAGAAAATTCCCCCACACAAAGTTAGGCAAGACACTTACCTGAAATCACACTAAATCAATCCATTAGTAGGTCTTTCCCTCGCCTATCCAACTCCGAACGGCTCGAATCTAGCCAAACAACTTCATGTTATAAATATAAACTATAGGAAACTAACTTGAACAATAAAATTACGATCTTTACAATGAAATAAAAAGTCAACCCGAAAGTCAACTTAGGCTCGCATCTCGAAACTCGACCAAAATTATAAAATCGGAAACCCGTTAAATAAGAGTCCAACCATAAAAGAATTACTCAAATACGACCTCAAATCGTCTTTCAAATCGCTAAATTTTAGCCTAAGAAGTTTCACAACTTTTTCCCCACATTTCCAACTCAAAATACGAATTAAATGATATAAACAACAATATATTCGTGTAGTATAACCAAAATTGAGTTAGGAATTCCTACCCCAATGTTTTCTTTGAAAATCTCCCGAAAAATCGCCTCACACCAAGCTATCTAAGTCCAAAAATAGGTTATGAAAATCAAACCCCCTGACTTGGCCATTTTATGCCCAGCGAACTCGCACCTGCGAACCATCTGTCGCATTTGAGGATCTGCACCTGCGGAAATTCCATCGCGGGTGCGGTTATGACTTAGCCCAATGACCCCCTCTACTACGAGAATCAAGCTGCATCTGCGCATGTGCACCTATGACACAAAGTCGCACTTGCGATCCAGCCCGCTCCAGCGCTTCCTTCCATCGCAGAAGCGACTTCGCTTATGCGGAGACCTTCCCACTTCTACGATCCCAGTTGGACAAAGTCTGCTTTGCTTCTGCGACCAATTTCTCGCTTTTTCGATTATGCACCTGCGGCCAATCCCTCTGCAGGTGCGATGACACAAGAAGGCTGGAATCTTCAGCAATTGCATGAGTCCAACAACTGATCCAGATTCAATTCGAATCATACCCGGGGCCCCTAGGACCCTGTCCAAAAATATAGACAACTTCCAAAACACATAATGGACCTACTCGAGGCCAAAAATCACATCAACAAAATATTGATTCTACGAATCACAACCCAATTCAAGCCTATGAAACTATGAACTTCTGAATTCTTAAACCAATGCCAATTCATATCAAAACAACTCTAATTGACTTCAAATTTTTCACACAAGTTATAAATAAAATTACGGGCCTATTACAACTTCTGGAATTGAGATACTACCCCGATATCAATAAAGTCAACTTCTTATCAAACTTTTCAATCTTCCAACCCATAATTTCTCTAACTTCCGCAAATTCACGCCGAAATGACTTATGGACCTCCAAATCAATAGTCGGACACACTCCTAAGTCCAAAATCACCATACGGAGCTATTAGAACCATCAAAACTCCATTCTGGAGTCTTTTCCAAAAAGTGAAACTACGGTCAACTCTTACAACTTAAACCTCCAACTTAGGGACTATGTGTCCCATTTCACTCTAGAACTCAATCGAAACCAAGACCAAACACACCGATAAATTACATGACCACACTACAACATAGATGAGGCGATAAATAGGGGATTTGGGCTAATATACTCAAAATAACTAGTCAGGTCGTTGTAGCTCGGTTCCCCCACCTCGACTAGGATTAAGGCTTCCGCGCCATAAACTAGAGAGAATGGGGTTTCTCTTGTACTCGACTTCGGTATGCCCACAAGAATTTGAGCAATATTTTTTTCCACTTTCCTTTCGAATCGATCAGACTCTTTTTCAAGTTTTGGAGTATAGTTTTGTTTGTCTATTCCCACTAGGGTGGTAAGGTGTTGATAATATCTTTTGGATTTTGTATTCTTCGAAAGATTTACATACCATGTTGTTGACGAATTATTTTCCGTTATTGCAAACAATGGGTCGACATCCCAAATCGACATATTATGTGATCCTAGATGAATTCGATAACCTCTTTCAATCGGATCTTCTCAAACGCTTGAGCCTCGACCCACTTGGGAAAATAATCGGTCATGACTAGTATGTATTGGGCTTCACCGGGTGTCCATGGAAGGGGACCGACGATGTCCACTCCCTATTTCATATACAGACATAATGACAAGATTGGGTGACACTCGTTGCATTTTCGTACGAAGTCTTTCGCATTTTTCTCCATTTCATTCCAGTAGTAACTAGATATGATTAACTCCTGAACCAGGGATTCTTCCCCCCGAGTGGTTCCCACAAGTGCTTTCGTGGACTTCTCTCATAGCGTATTCATCTCTCCCAGACCCAAGAACCTAGCTAATGGGCCAAATAAGGATCTTCTTAACAATTTCCCCTCGACCAAGCTAAACCTAGCAGCTTTGGTACGCAGGGCTTTCGATTCCTTGGGATCCAATGGAAATTTTCCTATCTTCAGGTAGTTTATGTATTTGTTTCTCCAATCCCAAGTCAAACTTGTCAAGTTTACCTCGGTGTGACCTTCTTATACCAACAAGCTCATCAGTTGTACCACTTTCCCCGAGTCGATTTCATCGGAGTTGACATACGACCCCAGGTTGGCCAGTGTGCCGGCCTCGCTATTTTGATCCTGAGGTACGTGTTGTAGAGTCCACTCCTTGAATTGGTTCAAGGTCACCTGCAACTTATCCAACTACCTCCGCATCTATTCCTTCTTTACTTCGAATGTCCCATTAACTTGATTTACATCAAATAAGGAGTCACATTTGGCCTCGATCACTTCGTCCCTAGGATCTTAGCCAGTTCTAGACCTGCAACCCTAGCTTCATACTCGGGTTCATTGTTAGTCAATTTTACAGTTCTACTAGACTGTCTAATTACGTTACCTGCAGGTGGTTCTTATAAGATACCGAGCCCGGACTCCTTCGCGTTGGAGGCACCATGTTACACCCCATGTTTTCGAACGTGAAAGTACGGCATAAGTAAATTGATGGAATCTTGAAAATGAGATATTACATCCCGTATTTTTGTATGTTAAAGTTTTGTCGTAAGTTAATCGACGTAAGTTCGGGAATGTGATTATTCTGAAATTATAAACATTATGCTATTTCAAACAAATGATGAGTAAATTCGTGAGGATGAGAGGGTAAGTAAAATGAAGAAAATAAATTTCGCCGAAGTTTGACATTTTGGGATAAAATACGGCCCGAGCTGAAATACCTAATATTTATGGACTAGTACCATACAAGGTACCACGTGACCATAATAGAAAGGTGTGCAAGTGTATTAAAAGTAAGTAGTATTTTAAGTAAATTGAGATAATTACTAATTATTTGGATAGTTGGGTAATTATTAGTTAATGGGGAATTAACAAATTAATAATGAATTAAGTGGCTAATGTTGGATAAGCCTAAACTTTCCCCACGTGGCAGCAACACATGATTCTTGAGTGACTCTTGAACTCAAATTTTCAAGATGTCACAATTAAGAGGGGTTGATGCCTAATCATCACTTTATACTACACTTTTTCTATAATTCCAATCCTTGAATTGTATAACTCTAACATTCACGTCAAAATCCCAAAGCTCTTGAATTGTATAACTTTAACATTTTCACGTCAAAAAGCTTCAGCAAAGTTCATGGATTGCAATAGCAACGTATTGCTTCAAAACATTTCGTACAGAGACCATTTTTACTATATAGCGTGAGATTTTGCGATTCTAAGGGAGTACAGTGCAATCCTTCTCAAAAAAATATCACACAAATTTTTCCGTACTCAAGGTATGTTAAGGCTATCCCTTCTTTCTTTTGGCATGGTCCAAATTATACGGAAGAAACGAGCAAACTTATGATTTCCATATTACTCTATTCATAGAAATACTAGGGGTGTCTATATTCTTAATTCCCCATGTGAATTATTATTATCTTCTGTTCATGGGTCTCGAAAATACGTATGTTGGTAAAATTTATTTCATGATATTAATCAGAGCCATAATGGCCTTATGACGTACCGAGAAATTTTATTGACGTATTTCATATGCATTTACATATGCACATTGACCCATGAACAGATGGCGTTATATACACGTATATATGTAAATATATGTATATGGGATATGGGAAAAGGTTACGGCGTTATATACGTACCACCACCTGATCAGCGGGTATATGATGATGATGTTGCCTATAGTGGCTGAAATATGGTTCAAACGGAATTATATACGCGTATATATATATATGTATATTCAAACGGAGTTATATACGTGTATATATGTATATGGGATATGGAAAAGGTTATGGCATTATATACGCACCACCACCTGATCAGCTTGTATATGAATGATGATTTTGCCCACAGTGGCCGATATGATATGATGGGATTCCCTCAGAGGCTGATGATTTAATGAAACATGTACCTATGCACGACATGACATTCATATGCATATGCATGATGCTAAAATTAATTTATGATTTACAAAGTTATTCAGGCTTACAGTTTGAGTCATGTGCTCTATATTTTTCCATGTCTCTTATGTACTTATTTATGTGCCTTACATACTTGGTACATTATTTGTACTGACGTCCCTTTTGCCTAGGGACGCTGCGTTTCATGCCTGCAGGTCCCGATAGACAGGTCGATAGCCCTCCAAGTAGGCTATCAGCTCAGCGGAAGATGTTGGTGCGCTCCATTTTCTTCGGAGTCGCTTGTTTGGTTAGTATGATTTAGACGGGTATTGTTTGGTATAGCGGGACTCTATCCCGACCTTTATGACATTTATGTACTCTTAGAGGCTTGTAGACATATGTCGTATACGTGGAAGATTGTACGGCCTTGTCGGCCTATGTTTTGAGTTTATAAATGATTGTGTTGGCCTATTAGGCCCGTACATCACGTGTATATGATGATGTAATAAGAATGATACGTTACGTTGGTACTCGGTCGAGTAAGGTACCGGGTGTCCGTCGCGGCCCATCGATTTGGGTCGTAACAAAAGTGGTATCAGAGCAGTTCTGTCCTAGGGAGTCTACAAGCCGTGTCTAGTAAAGTCTTGTTTATGGGTGTGTCGTGCACCACACTTATAAGAAGGAGACTACAGGGCATTTAGGACTGTCACCCTTTCTTTTTACTCTAGATCGTGTGGTAGAACTCAGTTGTAAGAACTCAATTTCCTAAACTCTATCTTATTCATACGATGCCTACATCCAAAAAGATAGGTGGTAGGAGATTGAATGTGAATATGGAAGTGTTGAGTCAGAGGAACTCGATTTCGCATCATGATTATGATGAGTAAATGTGAGATCTCCAGCAGACCATGCGTGTACTAAAAGGTGTAAGGTTCTTGATAAGGAGTTTTAAGGCAAGAATATTTATCCACTCTTACAGTAAAAAGGAATAACAGAATCGGAAGGAAGATACAAGTTTAAGCAAGTAAAAAATGCAAGGTGGAGAAGGGTACGAGGTACCCAGTTAATAGAGATTGTCATTATGTACCATTCAGGAAGGGAGATATATGCATTTTGAGTTACCTTCAACAGTGACAGATGTACGTACAATCGACCACACTGATCTCAGTTTTGCCCTATGGGATCTAACAGATATAGTTTAAGAGAAGGACGGGTTATCCAGATCCGGATGGGGTTAGAATAACCGAAAATAGGGGATGGTTGGTAGAGTTAGTTGACATTTCCGAAGGATAGTGCAAACGTGGTAATGGATCTCCTTGTGAGACCCCTATATGGTGCACTCTAAAATAGTATAGCTAGATATGAGTGCTACAAAGATAGGCACTGGAAGCCCGGAAAGGATAAATATTATCTTAGTATGACTCCCATCCTTAGTAGAGAGATAGTGCTAGGCAACCCGAAGAACGAGTGGATGGAGAAAAGGGGAGCTAAAAGAAAAAGAATATCTTGTTGAAGTTTTCAGAATAAAGTGATAGACAGAAATGTTAGAAGGAAATAAGAAGAGAGCTAATGAAGCATTAAGAGTAAGATATGATACATGGATGACAACGGTAGGTCAAAAAGATGACAGTATTACAGAGTTTATAGTCAGGGGAAGGAAAAGACGAAAGGTGACGGGCCTTGAGACAACAAAGGAGTATAGGCCATAAAGTCATATCCTCATTTCGAGAAATAAGCTTGAGACGCTAACGTGATTACCAGAAGGAAAAGTTAGACCATAGAGTAATAAAAATCAGTGTGGACTGGTAAACAAGATGAACTAAACATAAATTAGGGACTGAGTGATTTGGTAATAATAGGCATCATGATAATTTCAGAGTGCGTTCCGGTGATAAAAGAATGAACGACAAAAAAATAACCCTTAAAGGTCATTCAGGAAGAAGCTTTCCTAAAGTAAGCAATATTAGCAAAGCTAAGCTTAAAGGACTATGTGTGCCAGCTACATTAAGTTTCACCCTCGTGGGTAAGGAATTTTGTTATCCTTTGTACAGAAGGATTTCCGCAAGGCGACGATGTGAAAAGACGCCAAAGATGAAGAGGTAAAACATCTATAGGCAGATCGTCGTAATGCTAAATCTTAGTACTCTCCTAAAGGGGGGAATATGGTGTTATGTGGCATTAAGCCAGAATTTAGTAGTTCTAGTAACTATGGAATAATAAAGGAAGAATGCGATAAGACTGAGAAACGGATAAAATTGCACTTATTCAAATCCTACAGATATGTTATAATTCCAGAACATTATACAAACACGACGTCAAGAAAAGGAAGTAAGGGTTCCTGCCCGGGATGTTATTAATAAATAAGGAGCCATTGCGAAAAGTAAGTTAAGACAAAGAAAATAACCCAAGAAATATTACGAGGAACATTGATATGAGAATGGGACAACAAGTAGTTGGTATTTGATTCAGGAAGAGCCTAGTTATGGCTAGATAGGAGGTTACAGACGAGTTAGTAGATTGTGCAAGATAAATGTAGTTAAACCCAATATAGTGAATTCAGCCTCGTAATATTGTCATTGTAATACTTGAGAAAGATTCAGATAGGAGTTGGGGTAGTTAAAGGTACCGTATAAGTATTATAGGAATAAAAGATAGTGTCATTGGGAAGGTCAAGATATCATTTCAGAAGCAAACCTACTAGCACAAGGGCGAACTACGGATAATTATAGGCAAGGAAGGACATCAAAAGGTTCGTCGAGTATACAATGTAATAAGCTCACAGTGTTACAAGAATCAGAAGATCCTCCCTAAATACTATAATGAAAGACTAGCTGAGTAAGTAAGGAAGAATGCTTCAACCTAAGATCAGTTACCTAAGGAAGAAATGATCTTATAACAACAGCCTCACAACAACAGTGTATGCACTCCAAAAGAAAATGGCACCTACCGTGGCTAATGAACGAGAAGTAAAATCAGGAGTGATATTCAAGATCATATGAGTTGTATGGAATTCGAATATGTGTGGGCACTAAGGTAAGCTCAGTATGCACGTAACAAGGGGGGAAAAGACCAGGAAAAGTAATTGCTTACATTTAAAGAAAGCTGAGAAGGAACGAAAAGAATTATTCGATTAATGACCCAGAGTTAGTTACGTTATGAACTCACTTAAGAGTTTGGAGTTTTATACATGCAACATATATGTTGACAATCATACGGACGTAGAAGACTCCGGTATAAGTTAAAAGAAAGAACTAAGTCCAGGTCATAGACAAAGGATTCAATTGTTAAATGATTGTATCATGGATATTCCCTAGGATCCATGAAAGGCTAAAGGAATAACTAATACCATGAGCCGCAGATCGGAAGATAGATTAAGCCTACATAAAGATTAATTATAGGGAAGTGGAAACTAAAGAGTTACACCAACTAAGTAAACTGGGAGCCTGATTATTGGACCAAGAAAATTATAGACCTCGTGATTGAGAACATTGCAGGATCACTCTTAAGTATCAGAGGTAAAAGAGAGATATTACAGTGCCCATATTCTATAATGCTCTACGATAAAGCCAGTTAGAAGAGTACCAGCCTCATAAGAAGTTAGTATGAAGCTCTCACGATATTGTGTAAAGAGGTGCATGTATTATAATAGAAGTTCAAGACGTGGATGTGAATTATACCTATGTGGAGGGGAGGTCATGAAAGAGATAGAAGATGTGATGTAAGACTTTAAGGTAAGTAAGGTAAAAGTGGACAATGTACGAGATACTCAAAAGCAAAAGGTTTTGAATAATCCGTACTTCAGATAAGGGGCTAGAAGCATCGGGATCCCGTATCCAGGAATAATAGCAGTGTCACATACCTTCTAGCCCATGGTTTCTAAGAATCTAGAGGTATAGTTAAGAGAGTAAAGAAGAGTTAGAGACGATGCGGTGTCTCGCATGACGTTCCAGAATAACCTAAGGAAATTTTTGGTGAAAGCAAGTTCAAGGAAGTTTGCGAGTAGTATAAATAGATATGTGTAGGTCACAAGCTAAAGTATGGAAAAGCGACAAGGTTTAGGAGGACAGGAGTAAGGATAAGAAAGGGCAAGTGAGAAGGTGACGAGAATGGATAAGTCCTCAGCATTAAGCCCATATAAACAAGAGAGCTGATGGTTTCTCTAAGTTGTAGAAAGCTCAATATAGCCGAATGAACTCAAAGGAGTCTAAGACTAGTAGCATTTAGAAGAGATGGAATTCTGCCATGGTAGTACCATGAGGGTGTAATTGTGATAGATAAAGGATGACGTTTGGGACTTCGATTGAGTAATGATTTGAAGAGGATTTCATGAATTGTACGGGATTAAAATACCCACGCAAGTGAATCACATTGGGATGCCATAAACTACGGTTATCAAAGTACAATATCACCGCTAAGTGGATCAGGAAAATCACTTCAAATGTTCCACGATGCAACATGAGCCCTAGTGATTATGTAAGAGGTTTCAAGTTACCAGTGGTATATTGTAGATCAATATTGAGGTGAATCCACAATAGATGGGCACAAGTCACAAAGTATGAGGTGAGATTAGGTCCTCATTCTTAAGATGAACAAGTAATGAGTAAGCATTAAAGGACTTAGATTTATACATATGGGATAAGTAACAAAAGTAACCTGGAGTTTGGTAGCAGACCTCAGTAACGATAAATAAAAGTAAGAGTTATGGTATAATATGACCTACCTAGATGCAGTAAAGTCATACGAATGGATAAGCGGATCTATGAAATAAGGTATAACAATATTCGTAAGTTTGACAAAGTACCAAGCGAAGAACTTCAGTATACCTACAGATGCCCAGAGAGACATTTTATCAAGCTTTGTATAAGTTTGAGAAATGAGGCCTAAAGATTGGCTATAAGCTGGAGGAAAGAGGAGAGAAGAGTCGCATAGGCGCACATACAAGGAAAAATTCGTATAGGTTGCGTGATAGAAGATAGCAACAATTACGAGATTGGAAGGATTCTGACCATAAGTCGTGGTGTGAGAAAGAGGCCTAAATGGGGGAATGCCCTAGCCTTTGGAATTATTTACAGAACAGTTGCCTAAATGTCAAGAGAAATATTAAAGTATTCGCAAGAACTAGGGATTATGAGAATGATAAGTACATCATTCAACATTCGAGGATGCATGTTCCAAAGGGGGGAATGATGTTACACTCCATGTTTTCGTACGTGAAAGTACGTCATAAGTAAATTGATGGAATCTCGAAAATGAGATATTACATCCCGTATTTTTGTATGTTAAAGTTTCGTCATAAGTTAATCGACGTAAGTTCGGGAATGTGATTATTTTGAAATTATAAGCATTATGTTATTTCAAACAAGTGATGAATAAATTCGTGAGGGTGAGAGGGTAAGTAAATTGAAGAAAATAAATTTCGCCGAAGTTTGACATTTTGGGATAAAATAGGGCCCAAGCTAAAATACCTGATATTTATAGACTAGTACCATACAAGGTACCACATGACCATAATAGAAAGGTGTGCAAGTGTATTAAAAGTAAGTAGTATTTTAAGTAAATTGAGATAATTCCTAATTATTTGGATAATTGGGTAATTATTGGTTAATGAAAAATTAACAAATTAATTAATGAATTAAGTGGCTAATGTTGGATAAGCCTAAACTTTCCCCCACGTGGCACCAACACATGATTCTTGAGTGACTCTTGAACTCAAATTTGCAAGATGTCACAACTAAGAGGGGTTGATGCCTAATCATCACTTTATACTACACTTTTTCTATAATTCCAATCCTTGAATTGTATAACTCTAACATTCACGTCAAAATCCCAAAGCTCTTGAATTGTATAACTTTAACATTTTCACGTCAAAAAGCTTCAGCAAAGTTCGTGGATTGCAATAGCAACGTATTGCTTCAAAACATTTCGTACAGAGACCATTTTTACTATATAGCGTGAGATTTTGCGATTCTAAGGGAGTACAGTGCAATCCTTCTCAAAAAAATATCACACAAATTTTTCCGTACTCAAGGTATGTTAAGACTATCCCTTCTTTCTTTTGGCATGGTCCAAATTATACGGAAGAAACGAGCAAACTTATGATTTCCATAAATTACTCTATTCATAGAAATACTAGGGGTGTCTATATTCTTAATTCCTCATGTGAATTATTATTATCTTCTGTTCATGGGTCTCGAAAATACGTATGTTGGTAAAATTTATTTCATGATATTAATCAGAGCCATAATGGCCTTATGACGTACCGAGAAATTTTATTGACGTATTTCATATGCATTTACATATGCACATTGACCCAGGACCAGATGGAGTTATATACGCATATATATGTAAATATATGTATATGGGATATGGGAAAAGGTTACGTCGTTATATACGCACCACCACCTGATCAGCGGGTATATGATGATGATGTTGCCCACAGTGGCTGAAATATGGTTCAAACGGTGTTATAATATGCGTATATACATATGTATATTCAAACGGTGTTATATACGCATATATATGTATGTATATATATGTATATGGAATATGGGAAAGGTTATGGCATTATATACGCACCACCACCTGATCAGCTTGTATATGAATGATGATTTTGCCCACAGTGGCCAATATGATATGATGGGATTCCCTCAGTGGCTGATGATGTTATGAAACATGTACCTATGAACGACATGACATTCATATGCATATGCATGACGCTAAAAGTAATTTATGATTTACAAAGTTATTCAGGCTTACAGGTTGAGCCATGTGCTCTATATTTCTTCCATGTCTCATATGTACTTATTTATATGCCTTACATACTCGGTACATTATTTGTACTGACGTTCCTTTTGTGTGGGAACGCTGCGTTTCATGCCTGTAATTCCCGATAGACCAGTCGAGAGCCCTCCAAGAAGGCTATCAACTCATCGGAAGATGTTTGTGCACTCCATTTGCTTCGGAGTCGTTTGTTTGGTTAGTATGATTTAGACGGGTATTTTTTGGTATGGCGGGACTCTATCCCGACCTTTATGACATTTATGTGCTCTTAGAGGCTTGTAGACATATGTCGTATACGTGGAAGATTGTACGGCCTTGTAGGCCTATGTTTTGAGTTTATAAATGATTATATTGGCCTATTAGGCCCGTATGTCACGTGTATATGATGATAAAATAAGAATGATATGTTACGTTGGTACTCGGTCGAGTAAGGTACCGGGTGCCCGTCGCGGCCCATCAGTTTGGGTCATGACACAACAACCGTGAAAAGGTCTTGATCCCCGAGCTATTCCCCTAAGTAAGTAGTAATTCCCTCTCAAACTCGAGTATCAAGACCAACGTAACCTCGGCCACAAAGTCCGCCAAAATCTGAGATTTTATGGCGGTCTGGGATTTGTACTCGATATTGTACCCGCTAATTTCTACATCCTATTTGGCCAGCCGGCCCGAGAACTTGGGCTTATGTATGACATTTCTCAGCGGGTAAGATGTCAGGAAACATATGGGGTGGCACTGAAAGTACAATTTTAATTTCCCAGAGGCTCTTAGTAAGGTGAGCGCTAATTTTTCTAGGTGAGGATATCTTGCTTCAGTGGCCTAGGTTTCTACTAACATAATAAATAGGAAATTGCGTACCTTCTTCTTCCTACACCACGACACTACTTACCACCACCTTAGAAACCTCCAAGTAGAGGTACAGTTGTGCGTCTGCCTTCGAAGTGTGCAGCAAAGGGGGCTCGATAAGTATCGCTTGAGTTCTTCCAAACTTGATGTCATTCCAAAGTCCAAGAGAAATTTCTCTTCTTTTTCAATAGTGAGAAGAACCGATGACTCTTATTCGATGATCTCGATATGAACTGGCCCAAAGCGGTTATTCGCCCAGCCAGTCTTTATACTGCCTTGACGTTGACGACTATGGTGATGTCTTCTATGGCCTTTATTTTGTCGGGGTTGATCTCTATTCCCCTATTAGATACCATGAATCCGAGAAACATACCTGAGTTGACCCTTTCTCCAGGTTTAGCTTCATGTTGTACTTCTCAAATTGTCGAAGGTTTCCTGCAAATGTTTCAAATGGCCCTTTGCCTGTAGGGGCTTGATCGATATATCATCAATATAAACTTTCATTGATTTTCCTATTTGTTCTTCGAACATCCAGTTGACTAGGCGTTGGTATATGGCATCGGCGTTCTTTAATCTGAATGACATTACGTTATAGCAGTAGGTGCCAAATTTGGTTATGAAAGAAGTTTTTTCTTAATCGTCTGAGTCGATCCAGATTTGGTTGTACCCCAAATAGGCTTCAAGAAAATTGAGTATCTCATGTCTGGACATTGCGTCGATCATTTGATCGATGTTAGTCAAGGGGAAGGAATCCTTTGGACACTCCTTGTTTAGATCCTTATAATCTACATTCATCTTCAGCTTATTTCCTTTTTTAGGCACTACCACTATGCTAGCTAACCAATCTTGGTATTTAACTTCTCGGATTTAACCTATTTTCAGAAGTTTAGATACCTCGTCCTTGAAGAATGCGTGTTTGATCTCAGACTATGGAATTCTCCTATGCTTAACTGGATGGAACTTCTGATCCAAGCCCAATATGTGAGTGGTTACCTCCGGTGGGATCCCCGTCATGTCTAGTTGACACCATGCAAAATAATCAGTGTTAGCTTTAATAAAATCAATAAGTTTTTTCTTGAGCTCGATGGTTAACCCTGTGCCCACGAATACCTTTGGATCTGATAGATTCTCGTTCAATATAGCTTGTTCCAACTTCTCGATCGTCGATTTGGTGGCGTCAGTGTCATAGGGTGTTATGAATTATCTCGGGACACTATAATCATCCTTATCATCTGCTCCGTGCTCTTTCTGTTTTTCCGGCTCGATTGAAGCCGGTATCGTTGATTTTTATTTAGTTTTTTATTCTTTGCTCGGTTCCACGCTTTTTGATATTGTAAGAGCAGGCACTGGGATTACTTCATCGATAACGAACGTCTCCCCTACGGGCGGATGTTCTCATAGACTATTTTGACTCCTCTCAAAGTGGGAAATTTCAGCGCTTGGTGTATGGTCCAAGGCATTGTTCTCATGTTGTGAACTCCTTCCGAACAAGATATTGTACATCATATCCTCTACAATAACATAAATCTTTGTTTCTTGGGTGTTACCGGCAGTGCTGGTAAAGTTATCTCACATTTCATGGTCGCACGCCATGTTGAATCCATTCAATACCCGAACCCTCGGTATGATTTGATCCTGTAACCCTAGTTGATCTACGACCCTCGATCTGATGATGTTGGCCGAGCTACCTGGACAATCAACACTAGTTTAACCAGAGATTTATTGATAAGTACAGATATTACCAGTGCATTGTTGTGAGTCCGTACGATGCCCTCGGCATCTTTGTTGCTGAACGAGATAGCTGCTTCCGGGACATAATCTCGAGTGCATTTTTCTCTCGTGATAGAAACTTTGGTGAATTTTATCGTAGTCCCTTGAGGGACATCAACTCCCCCAATGATCATGTTGATTACGTGCTGAGGCTCCTCTTTTTCAACCTATTTTTTGGCATCCCTATTTTTGAAGTGGTTTTTGGCTCGCTCAGTTAGGAATTCTCAAAGGTGCCCATTGTTAAACAATTGAGCAACTTCATCTCTTAACTGTCGACAATATTTGATCTTATGACCGTGAGTACCGTGGTACTTATACATCAAATTAGGATCTCTTTGGGCAGGTCCGGACTGCGACGGTCGGGGCCACTTAGTCTATTTGATGCGCCCTATGGCTGACACTATGCTTGCAGCGTCCACGTTGAAATTATACTCTGATAATCTTGATGCATCCCTACTCCCCAGCAACCTGTCAAACCTGCTCTTGCTCATTAGGTCCCAGTCGCTCGGTCCTCAACCATTTCTTTTCTCGTTCTTCGTCGGGTAGCGTCGGATCTGTTTCCTCTCCGATCCGCGTTGTATGGCCGATATCGATCTCAGACTGGCCTCGACTCCTGATCAATGATTCTCTTAGACCTGTCATCGGTTCTGATAGGGTAAACAGATCCCGAAGGGGCCTCGAGTTGGTCGTCTTCGACCATGATCTTCGATTGATATCTATTGTGGACGTTGGCCCATGTGACCACTGGGTACTGAACCAAGTTTTTATTTAGGTGTTGAGAGGCCAAGGAACTTCGGGCATTGAGCCCTTGAATAAATGCCTAAACGGATCAATCATCCACAACTGGTGGCAGATCCATCTATTCCATCCGGAACCTCAACATGAACTCCCTAAGCATCTCGTTATCCCTCTGTTGACTTTGAAAAGGTCTGATGTCCTCGTCTCTACCTTGATGAGACCGGCATGAGACTTTGTGAAAGCATTTGCAAGCATAGCAAATGAGTCGATAGAAATCAGAGGCAAGTTGTGATACCATATCATTTCTCCCTTAGACAAGGTCTACCTAAATTTTTTCAGTAACACCGACTCAATTTCGTCGTCTTCCAAGTCATTCCCTTTGATCACATATTTATAGGAGGTTACATACTCATTTGGATCGATGCTCTCATTATACTTGGGAATATCGGTCATTCGAAACCTCATCGAGATCGGGTTTGGTGCCGCGCTACGGGGGAAAGGCTTCAGAATAAACTTTTGGAGTCTGGTCCCTTCAATATCGGAGGAGCTCCCGGAACTTGATCGACCCTGGAGTTGTACATTTCTACCTTGTTTTCGTTGGATTCAATCTTTTTCTCGCCTGACTCCCCTCGTTTTTCCAATGCTTCGAGCATCTTCATTACCTCAGAAGTTTCCCTAGGCCTAAATTCACTCGATTTCACGGCAACTTCTTCATCCCTCCTAGCATTTTCCCAGGACTATTCGGGTTCGACCTTGTTAGGGGTGTGTCTTTGGTTCTGCAACTGTTCTATCGCTGCTTGGTGAGCCTGTAACATCTCAAAAATCAACCGCAGGCTCGCCCATCACTTCACCTTCGGGCGCCTCTCGAGCCGCTGGCTAGGGTTCCCCATGACAGTATTTTCAGGATCACTTGATATATTGATGTTGATGGCCACTTGCGAGTTAGCATCGACCGGGTTAATGGATAGGACACCATTGGAAACGACAGGAGACACATCCTTGCTAGGCATCACATTATCATTCTTACCATAATGGCCTGACTCAGTCAACGTTCAAGTGAGCAGATTGAGAATTTGACATCCTTAGGCTAACCTGGAATCTAAACTTTAAAGAACAAGCGTAAAATAGGGTATGTTAGGGAGATTATTATTAAATCACCACTATTATCCTTTTCCCCGCGGTGGGCGCCAAACTATTTACCCTAAGAAACGAGTAACAATTAAATTTGTATGCGGTTTAAAGGATATGTGATATAATTCAATATGAATGGTTAAGAACAACGGGTAACTAAGTTAAAGATAAAATAAATTATCAATCCAATCGCAATGTGATGATCAAGCCTAATCTTAGGTTGAACAGTGGGATTCGTCCTCGATCAGACCCTCGATACAAGCTCGATCGCGAATAAAGAAGAGATCAAATGAAGAACACTTTGAACAATAGCTTGAAGACAAAAATAAACTTTAATTGCTTTGATTTTCGTGTCACAATGTGTCATAATAAAAGAAACCTCCCCCTTTACATAGTAGGGGAATTTTAGTTCAAGTACAAGGCTAACAACAACAACAACAACATACACAGTATTATCCCATACTGTGGGGTCTGGGGAGGATAGTGTGTACGCAGACCTTACCCCTACTTTGTGAGGATAGAGAGGCTCTTTACAATAGACCATCTGCTCAGAAAATCATACGCACCACATTAATGAAAATATAGACAAGAAAGGACAGTACAAAAACCATATAAAAGCATAATAAAAATAACAAGATAGTAAGGTGAGCAACAATGAAAGTCGATCCGCAATTGATATCGGACGGAATTCACACTGTAACATCCGGTTGAGGGAGAATATCACGGTCCCCCAAAAATTATACTAGGTTTGGGTCCGTTATTTCACCGTGCCCGATACCAGATACATCATTCATTCCTCCGGGGTTTCGATACGAGGGGTCCTTAGGCCTCGACTATAATCATGTTGAGCTGCGCTTCCCCTTTATTTCCTCCCCGGGGAATCGGGGAAAACTATGCCCCCGATTTTATCCGTACATACTAGTAATTATAATTTTCCTAATTACTATTTTTAGCTACTGTTCAATTGTTACTAGCTTGTATTACTTGTAATCGAGCGTGCAAGTAATACAACCTATATCTATTGTATCCGTTCGCGCAAAGAATACAACTTATTTTAATTGTATTTGTTCGCATTGTATCAGCTGTATTCGTTCACCTCAGCGAATACAACTAAGGCGAAATACAGAAAAATAAATTGTTCTCTTGTTTCACTTCAAAACAATTAATCTCTTGTTTCATGTATTTTTTATAAAATTCAAATATAATTATGGATGGTACATTTGCTGAAAGTAAACGAATAGTAAATACAATATAAATATTTGATGTGTCGTGTAATTTTCTATTATTCTTTATAAGAAGGTAAGCAAATTGAGCATCCGCTCATGCTGACGAGCGACGGGGCGAATAGTAAATTAGGGCAAAAAATCATTTGTATTAAGTTTTTACATTAAATCATATTAATTTATCATAATTAATTAATAAATTAAGGAGAAAATATATATTGTTTAATTATAAATTTAGTGATGATCACAATTCAAACTGATAAAACAGGTGTTACATATTTATGAGTTGACAAAAACACCTATCGTGAATAAGTTTTTATCATAAATTAACCCTCTAACTTGGTTTGCAAAATTACGACACCATAAACTCGTGTGCGCGTGTGCTCAATAAGTAGTAGAAATTTGAAAGAGAAACAACTGTGATGTGACTTGTGTGGGTTTGTAGGAAGTAGTACCAGTAAAAAAAAAATGAATACACATCTAAATTGAGTTTAAGTTACATTTTGTAACTTTTTTTATAGTATCATATTACTCGAATGATATTTAAAGATAAGTCTTTTAAAATGTGGAACTTTTAATTTTGAATATAAGATCGAGATCGGTTATCTGCTACAACAAATATAATGACATAAAAAGGTAAAATTTTGTTATGACTCAATTTACTAGTTCTATTAATTTGAATTATGCCAAGTAACCCCATTGCGGTTAAAACATCCTGTATCGAAAGGTTATTCACTTATGAAAGTGAAGTTGAGACCTTTTGATATCCGAGTTACTAAATCCAACTAATATGGATCCACACCGAATAAATTAATGAAGGGGTAAAACACCCATTTCCTAGAGGAGGTTCATCTCAAAAGTCGAAGGCGATCACTTGGTATTCAAAGATTCAAATATTTAACTAATTTGAATTCATGTATGGAAAATTTAGCTTCCGTTTGGATATAGATTTCATTTACTTTTTAAAAAAAACTAAAAATATTATTTGTTCATGGAATTTGATCAGTTTATTTTATTAAATAAAAAAAATTGAAGAAAAATTTTCAAGTTCCAAAAAATTTATTTGGGCCAATCTTTGGATGAAATTTTTCACTAGCGTTTGGTCATAGATTCCCAAATTTATTTTAAAAAATCCGATTTGGTGAAATTTAACAAGAAAATAAAAATGATAAAAAGTGATAGGAATGGTGAATATGAAACTCCTTTTGAAGAAACATGTTTAGAATATGAAATTATTCATCAAACAACGGCCCCTTACACACCCCAATTCAATGGGATTGCGGAAAGAAAGAATCATTCATTAAAGGAGATGATGAACGCATCGTTGATAAGTTTTGATTTGCCACAAAACTTGTGAGGGGAAGTCGTTCTTACGGCTAACCGAATACTAAATCAAGTACCTCATAGCAAAACACAATCCATTCCATATGAAAAATGGAAAGGAATGAAGCTCAACTTGAATTATTTTAAAGTGTGGGGGTGTTTGATAAAAGTGCAAGTTCCTAAACCCAAAAAGGTAAAAATAGGACGGAAAACCATTCATTGTGTTTTTATAGGATATGCGACCAATAGTAAAGCATATCGATTTCTGATTCATAAATAAGAAAATCCCGACATTCATAATAATATGGTTATAGAATCAGATAATGTTGAGCTCTTTGAAAATATATATCCATATAAAAATGAATGTGCGTCGATTGGTGAAGGATATAAATGACCTCGGGAAGAAACAAAATAAAGTACATTTAATCACGAGGATCCAAGACGTAGTAAACGTCAAAGAACGCCTACTTCATTTGGACCAGATTTTGTGACTTTCTTATTGGAGTATGAGCCTCGAACATTTAAAGAAGATATGGCAATCATTGTTTTGGAAAAAGGCTAGTGAAATAGAATCGATATTGAACAACTATACATGGGAATTGGTTGATCTTCCTCCTGGAAATAAACTGTTGGGTTCTAAATGGATCTTTAAGAGGAAAATGAAAGATGATGGCACTATTGACAAATATAAGGCAAGACTTGTGGTCAAAAGGTATAGAAAATGAGAAGGTACTGACTATTTTGATACATAATCTCCAGTTATAAGAATTATGTCCATACGAACGTTAGTAACGTTAGTTGCAGTTTATGGTCTTGAAATTCATCAAATGGATGTTAAGACAGCCTTCTTAAATGGAGAGTTGGAGTGTAACGATCCGGCTGGTCGTTTCATGAGATTAGCCTCGTTTCCTCTGTTTCAGCTTTTTCATGTGTTATTTAACCTAATTATGATGTGTTGGGTCGGTTGGGTCGGGTTCGGAGTGGTCATGGTGAGAATTGAGGCACTTAGTCTCTTAAATGAGCTTAATAGTTAGAAAAGTCAACCGGGAGTTGACTTATAGGTAAAAGCCTCGGAATGTGGATTTTATAACTCGGATAGCTTCGTTAGGTGATTTGGTACTTAGGAGTGTGTTCGAAATGTGATTTTGAGGTCCAGAGTAGAATTAGGCTTGAATTGGCGAAATTGAGTTTTTGGCTATTTCCGGTCGGCAGTGGAAAATTAGCTATCGGGGTCGGAATGGAATTCCAAAAGTAGGAATATTTTGGTAGGGTCATTTTGGAGGTGTGTGCAAATTTTCAGGTTAATCAGACGTGTTTTGTGGTTTCAGCATCTTTGGCGAAATTTGGAAGTTTCTAGGTTCATAGGCTTGAATCCGAGGTGAATTTGGTTTTTTGATGTTATTTTGGGTGTTCTGAGGGTGAGACTAAGTTTGGGTGATCATTTATGACTTGTTTTTATTTTTGGTTGGGGTCCCTAGGGGCTCGGGATGATTTCGGATAGCCATCGGGGAGTTAAAAGTTAGAAATTTGCAGCTGAAGTTATTGGTTCTGGTGTAACTGCACCTGCGGTTAGGGGACCGCAGAAGCGGACATATGGTCGCAGATGTGGGATTTGGTGGACCAGTGAAAGACCGAACATACGGAACTGGGGCCGCAATTGCGGAGTCGCAGGTGCGGTATTTTGATCGCAGGTGCGGATTTTGGCATTTAAGTGATTCTCGCAGGTGCGCACCTAGGACCGCAGGTGCGGTAATTGCTGGGCAGATCATATAAAAAGGACCCTTAGCGAATTTTGGTCATTCTTCCACCATTTTTACACGAGTTTGAAGATTTTTGAAGAGGGAATTCGAGAGTTCTTCGTGGAGGTACTTTTGAACTTAAAACTCATTTATATGTGATTAATGGATTGATTAGTGGTGAAATTTGTGAGAAATTAGGACCAAAATTGGATAATTAGGGCTTGTAAGTAGAGACTTTAAAATGGGATTTGAAGGGTCATTTGAGGTCCGATTTTGATTTTCTTGGTATGTATAGACTCGTGGGAGGATGAGAATTCTTGTGATGTAAATTTTATCGAATTCCGAGACGTGGGCCCGGGAGTCGGGTTTGGCCAATTTCGGGATTTTTGGGTAATTTTGATAATTTTCGAATGGGCTTCGTTCCTTGGCATATAATAATGATATGAATCTGATTTTTGGTACATTTGGAGCACTCGGAGGCCGAGTCTGGAGACAAAGGCAATGAGGACTAGGATTTTAGCCGATCTTGAGGTAAGTAACGTTTCCAAATTTTGTTCTTTGTTCTGAGTGTTCGAAACCCCGAACTATATGATATATGACTATTATTGAGGTGACGCACATGCCAAGTGACGGGCGTGCACCGAGTAATTTGTGGCTTGGCTCATCCCATGGCACCGTCTAATAGCTATCATGGATTGATATTCACACTTTTATTAATGTGGTAAATGTGAACATGTTAGAAATCATGTTAAGTAGAAATGCTAAGGCTTCACGCTGAAAATGTTGAGACCCGAGTGGTCGTATATTACTGTCTCATTATGTGATTATTTGATTTCATATACTCAGTCATGTCATAGCATATTATTTCATGCCTCAGTCTCATCGCAGAGATACTCTGATCATGCCTTCGTTGGCTTGATATAGCTCTCGGGCTTATAAGAGCCCCTCCGGAGTCTTTACACCCCCAGTGAGCGCATTGATTTTGAGGGATGGATCTTTCCTGGACATGGACTTTATCCGAAGTTGATGTTATGTGAGGGATGGATCGTCCCTGGACATGGATCTTGTCCGAGTGTTGTATTTCGGACATGGATCTTCTCTGTGGGGCTGGATTGGCTTTTTCCTCAGTATTGAGTGACGACGGTCACCGATGATTATGTACATTCCGGGATGGACCTTCCCTGGGCCTGAGAGCCATATACGGTACTGAGTGGACTTATATGTGAGGGTTGTGAGCACTGTGTGCATCTCCACACCGGTTTCATATATTTATATATATTGTCATGTAGAGTTTACTGGCATACTTGGCATATTTTGTTCATTTTCTGATAATTTTTAGCATGTCTAATTTTTGTACGCTATTAATTGTAAATTCTGAGGTTTCGTCCGTCACTACCTCTTAGCCCATAGTTTGGGTTCATTACTTCTGAGTTGGTGTACTCACGTTACCCCTATGCACCTTGTATGCAGATCCAGGCTCATTAAGTCCTGATAGCAGTGGTTGATTGACTGACAGAGTCCCCAGGAGTCTTCGAGGTAGCAGCTGGCAATCGTAGCCTTGATTCCTCATTCTTTATCTTCCTATTGTATTTCGTTTTATCCAGACATTACTATGTCAGCTTTACATTTCGGTATTGTACTTATAGTAGCTCGTGGCTGGGTGACACTAGATCTGGGATTTGGATTTTGTTCTTAAACTGTGTCTTAGTGATATTTGACTCTCAAATGGATTATTATCGTGTTTTTTTTATTGCTTCTAAATTTAAAAGTTTTATGACAAACAAACTTTGCTTTAATGAAATGTGTGGCTTGTTTGATTCCACGACAAGCGCCATCACGACTAAGTGTTTGGGGTCGTGACAAGTTGGTATCAGATCTCTAGGTTAAATAGGTCTCACCAGCCATGAGCAAGTTTAGTAGAGTCTTGTGGATCGGTACGGAGACGTTTGTACTTATCTTCGAGAGGCTATAGAACCCTTAGGAAAAATATCACATTCTTGAATTCTGTCGTGCGAACCTGTTGATTCCTGGAACTAAACTTCTATTGTTTTCATTCTCTCATAGATGGTAAGGACTCCCGTTACCGATCAGGGTGATCAGACACCAGCTCGACCAGCGATAGGTTGAGGTTGTGGCAGAGGGAGGGGTGCAGCCCGCGAAGCAGCCGGGGCAGTACCTGTGGACCCTCCTACTGTTCAGAATCAGGTCCCCGCCATTGAGATTCCAGCGGGACAGGCTCAGGTACCGGCAGTGCCTATTGTGATTCCGGGCTTCAAGAGACCCTTGCCCAGATTCTGACTGTGTGCACCAGTCTTGCACAAGCAGTCGCCATCTCTACTACTGTCACTACTTCTCAGGCCGAGTGAGGCACTCAGACTTCAGCTGCCCGGACACCTGATCAGGTTACCCAGGGGCTTCAAACACCGGGGGCAGCTCCAGTCTAGCCGTTCCCCAGCCCAGGATTTTGTGGTTCCAGCTATGGCAGATGACGAGCAGCGTAAGTTGGATAGGTTTAGTAGACATCAGCCTCCGATTTTCAGTGGTACTGAGGGCGAGAATGCCCAGGCTTCTTGGACAAGTATCAGAGGATTCTTTGCACAGCAGGGATATTAGAGGCCGCTGGGGTCCCATTTACTACCTTCCAGTTCTCAAGAGCTGCACTTGCTTGGTGGGAGGCCTATGAGAAGCGTAGACCTATTGATGCAGCGCCCCTTACCTCGCATTAGTTCTCCATTCTCTTCTTGGAGAAGTATGTACCATAGTCCCGTAGGGAGAAGCAGCGCAGGGAGTTTGAGCAGTTGCGTCAGGCGGACATGACCATGATGCAGTATGAGATGAGGTTCTCCGAGTTAGCCCATCATTCTATTTGGCTAGTTCCTACTGATAGGGAGAGGATTAGGATGTTCGTTGATGGCCTCACTTATCATCTTCGGATTTTTCTGACCAGGGAGAGGGTATCTGGGACTTCTTTTGAGGAGGTAGTTGACATAGCCTGGGAGATTGAGTCAGTTCGCTACTAGGAGAGAGTAGAGAGGGAGGCCAAGAGTCCTGGATGAT
The DNA here is from genome assembly GCA_005239525.1 of Nicotiana knightiana. NCBI lineage: Eukaryota > Viridiplantae > Streptophyta > Magnoliopsida > Solanales > Solanaceae > Nicotiana > Nicotiana knightiana. The sequence goes on along the minus strand of ML405529.1, from coordinate 40,913 downwards.
CTAGTAGTTTTGGTGGTGTTCATTCAAGAGGTCAGTCTCAGCACAGTAGAGGTCGTTCATTTAGGCCTCCTCGGCTAGTCTGCCCAGCCTACAGTGGTGCATCATCGGGGCATGGTCCCCGTAGCTCTCATCCGGTCCGTTCTTCATTCATTGCCCTTCTGGCCTAGAGTTTATCTCGGCCACCATCAGTTCAGGGTTCCTCGGCGCATGGTTCTTCTAGTGGTTATTCTGGTTCTAGGGGTTCCCTTCAGTCCCTACCGTCATTTGCTGAGAGGGGCTGCTTTGAGTGTGGTGATCCGAGTCATATCAAGAGGTATTGTCCCCGTCTTTCGGGTGGTTCATTCCAGCAAAGGAGCCAGCCTTCAGCTTCAGCACCCGTTACTACACCACCCGCCCAGGCAGCTAGGGGTGGGGTTCAGTCAGCTAGAGACCGCCCTAGAGGGGGAGGTCGATCAGGTGGAGGTCAAGCTCATTTCTATGCACCCCCATCCAGACCAGATGTTATAGCCTCAGATGTAGTTATTACATGTATTGTCTCAGTCTGTCACCGAGATGCTTCGGTCTTATTTGATCCTGGTTCCATGTATTCTTATGTTTCATCATACTTTTCCCATTTTCTGGATATGCCCCGTGAGTCCTTAGTTACATCCGTTCATGTGTCGACTCCGGTGGGCGATACTATTATTGTGGACCGGGTGTACCGGTCTTGTGTGATATCTATTGGGGGTCTGGAGACCCGAGTAGATGTGTTGTTACTTAGCATGGTTGACTTTGATGTGATATTAGGCATGGACTGGTTATCTCTGTGTTATTTCATTCTTAATTTCCACGCTAAGGTCGTGACCTTAGCGATGCCAGGGTTTTCGAGAGTTGAATGGAGAGGTTATGTTGAGTATGTGCCTAGTAGGGTGATTTCTTACCTGAAGGCTCAGTGTATGATAGAGAAAGGGTGTTTATCGTATTTGGCTTTTGTATGGGATGTCAGTGTTGAGACTCCCACTATTTATTCTGTTCCTGTGCTCCGTGATTTTTCTGACATGTTTCCTGCTGATCTGCCAGGCATGCCACCTGATAGGGACATTGATTTTGGTATTGATTTGGTGTCGGGTACTCATCCTATCTCTATTCCACCGTATCGTATGACACTGGCGGAGTTAAAGGAATTAAAAAAGCAGCTTCAAGAACTCCTGGATAAGGGGTTCATTTAGCCTAGTGTGTCACCTTGGGGTGCACCGGTGTTTTTTGTAAAGAAGAAGGATGGTTCCATGAGGATGTGTATTGACTACAAGTAGTTGAACAAGGTTACAGTCAAGAATAAGTATCCTTTGCCTCGTATTGATGATTCGTTTGACCAGCTTCAGGGAGATAGAGTGTTCTCTAACATTGATTTGAGATCCGAGTATCATCAGCTGAAGATTCGGGATTCTGATATTCCCAAGACAACTTTCAGGACTCGTTATGGTCATTATGAGTTTATGGTGATGTCTTTTGGGTTGGCCAGTGCCCCAGCAGCATTCATGAATTTGATGAACAACGTATTTCATCCTTACTTGGATTCTTTTGTTAGCGTGTTCATTGATGACATCCTGGTATATTCTCATAGTCAGGAGGAGCACACTCAGCATTTGAGAGTTGTATTGCAGAGACTGAGGGAGGAGAAGCTTTATGCAAAGTTCTCCAAGTGTGAGTTTTCGCTTGGGTCAGTAGATTTCTTGGGGCACGTGGTGTCCAGTGAGGGTATTCAGGTGGATCCAAAGAAGATAGAGGCGGTACAGAGTTGTCCCAAACCGTCCTCAGCTACAGATATTAGGAGCTTCCTTGGTTTAGCGAGATATTATCGTATCTTTGTAGAGGGGTTTTCTTCTATTGCTTCGCCCTTGACCAGATTGACCAAGAAGGGTGCTCCGTTCAGGTGGTCAAAAGAGTGTGAGGAGAGCTTTCAGAAGCTCAAGAATTCATTGACCTCAGCTCCAATACTAGTATTGCCATCAGTTTAAGGTTCTTATACCGTATATTGTGATGCCTCGAGGATAGGCATTGGTTGTGTTTTGATGCATAAAGGTAGGGTGATTTCCTATGCCTCGCGCCAGTTGAAGACTCATGAGGAGAATTATCACGTACATGATCTCGAGCTAGAAGCCATTGTTCATGCCTTGAAGATTTGGCATCATTATTTGTACGTTGTGCATTGTGAGGTTTTTATTGATCACGTAGTTTGCAGCATCTGTTTAAGCAGGAAGATTTGAATTTGTGTCAGAGAAGATGGTTGGAGCTTCTCAAGGACTATGATATCACTATTCTATACCATCCGGGAAAAGCCAATGTAGTGGTTGATGCCTTGAGTCGCAGAGCAGAGAGTTTTGGGGATCCTAGCGTATCTCCCAACAGTAGAGAGACCATTAGCACTTGATGTTCAGGCCTTAGCAGGTCATTTTGTGAGATTGGACTTATCACAGCCTCACCGGGTGTTGGCTAGTGTAGCTTCCGGGTCTTCTCTTTATGACCGGATCTGAGAGCGCCACTATGATATTTCTTCAATATAGGGTTTGATGAGGTGATTCCAAGGATGTGGTTATTGGTGATGATGGGGTTATGAGGATGCAAGGTCGGATTTGTGTGCCCAATGTGGACGGGCTTCGAGAGTTAATTCTAGCAGAGGCCCATAGCTCGCGGTATTCCATCCATCCGGGTGCCGCGAAGATGAATCAAGATCTGAGACAACATTATTGGTGGAGGCGGATGAAGAAGGATATTTTTGAGTTTGTAGCTCAGTGTCTCAACTTTCAGCAGGTAAAGTATGAGCACCAGAGACATGGTGGATTGCACTAGAGTCTAGATATTCCGGAGTGGAAGTGGGAGCGGATCACCATGGACTTTGTAGTTGGACTCCCATGAACTTCAAGGAATTTCGATGCTATATGGATTATTGTGGACAAGTTGACCAAGTATGCGCACTTCATTCCTGTTAGTACTACTTATTCTTCGGAGCGGTTAGCTGAGATTTATATCAGAGAGATTGTCCGGTTGCATGGTGTTCCAGTTTCTATCATTTCTGACAGAGGTACTCAGTTAACATCTCAGTTTAGGAGGGCGGTGCAGAGAGAGTTGGGTACTCAGGTCGAGTTGAGCACAGCATTTCATCCCCAAACTGACGGGTAGTCAAAGTGCACTATTCAGATTCTGGAGGACATGTTGTGTGCCTGTGTCATTGATTTTGGGGTTCATGGGACAAGTTTCTGTCACTCGCAGAGTTTGCTTATAATAATAGTTATCAGTCGAGTATCCAGATGGCTTCGTATGAGGCTTTATATGGGAGGAGGTGTAGATCTCCGGTTGGTTGGTTCGACCTGGGTGAGGCCAGGCTATTAGGCACAGATTTGGTTCAGGATGCATTGGATAAGGTGAAGTTGATTCAGGAGTGACTTCGCACGGTGCAGTCTAGGCAGAAGAGTTATGCGGACCGGAAGGTCCGGGATGTGTCCTTTATGGTTGGAGAGAAGGTTCTACTAAAGGTGCCACCCATGAAGGGTGTTATGCGGTTCGTGAAGAGTGGCAAGTTGAGTCCCCAGTTCATTGGGCCTTTTGAGGTGCTTCATAGGATTGGAGAGGTGGCCTATAGACTTGCCTTGCCACCCAGCCTATCGAGTTTTCATCCGGTGTTTCATGTTTCTATGCTCCGGAAGTATGTTGGTGACCCGTCTCATGTTTTGGACTTCAGCTCAGTTCAGCTTGAGGGTGATATGTCATATGAGGTAGAGCCAGTGGCTATTTTGGGTCGACAGGTCAGAAGGTTGAGGTCTAAGGATATAGCTTCAGTAAAGGTGCAGTGGAGAGGGCAGCCGGTGGAGGAGGCCAACTGGGAGACCGATCGGGAGATGCGGAGCAGATATCCTCACTTATTTGAGACTCCGGGTATGTTTCTAGACCCGTTCGATGGCGAACGTATGTTTAAGAGGGGGAGAATGTAATGAATCGGCCGGTCGTTTCATGAGATTAGCCATGTTTCCTCTATTTCAGTTTTTTCATGTGTTATTTAATCTAATTATTATGTGTTGGGTTGGTTGGTTCGGGTTCGGAGTGGTCGTGGTGAGAATTGAAACACTTAGTCTCTTAAATGAGCTTAATAGTTGGAAAAGTCAACCGGGAGTTGACTTATAGGTAAATGCCCTCGGAATGTAGATTTTATAGCTCGGATAGCTTCATTAGGTGATTTGGGACTTAGGAGTGTGTTTGGAATGTGATTTTGATGTCCGGAGTAGAATTAGGCTTGAATTGGCAAAATTGAGTTTTTGGCTATTTCCGGTCGGTAGTGAAAAATTAGCTATCAGGGTCAGAATGGAATTTCGGAAGTTGGAATAGGTTGGTAGGGTCATTTTAGAGGTGTGTGCAAATTTTCAGGTCAATCGGACGTGTTTTGGATGGTTTCGGCATCTTTGGCAAAATTTGGAAGTTTCTAGGTCCATAGGCTTGAATCCGAGGTGAATTTGGTGTTTTGATATTATTTTGGATGTTCTGAGGGTGATACTAAGTCCGGGTGATCATTTATGAATTGTTTGTATGTTTGGTTAGGGTCCCGAGGGGCTCGGGATAATTTCGGATAGTCATCGGGGAGTTGAAAGCTGGAAATTTACAGTTGAAGCTTCTGGTTCTAGTGTAACCGCACCTGCGGTTAGGGGACCGCAGGGCCCGCAGAAGCAGACATATGGTCGCAGATGCGGGATTTTGTGGACCAGTGAAAGACCGCAGATGCGGAATTGGGGCCGCAATTGCGGAGTCGCAGGTGTGGATTTTGGCATTTAAGTGATTCTCGCAGGTGCGCACCTGGGACCGCAGGTCACAGTGGTTGATTGACTGACAGTCCCCAGGAGTCTTCGAGGTATCAGCTGACGATCGCAGCCTCGATTCCTCCTTATTTATCTTCCTATTGTATTTCATTTTCTCCAAACATTACTATGTCATCTTTACATTTCGGTATTGTACTTATAGTAGTCGTGGCTGAATGACACTAGATCTAGGATTTGGATTTTGTTCTTAAACTGTGTCTTAGTGATATTTGACTCTCAAATGGATTATTAAACTTTGCTTCAATGAAATGTGTGGCTTGCTTGTGTTTGGGGTCGTGACATGGAGGAAGAAATCTACATGGAACAACCTGAAGGGTTTGTGGTTCCAGGTAAAGAAAATAAGGTATGTAGACTTGTTAAGTCCCTTAATGGACTAAAACAAGCACCCAAACAATGGCATGCGAAAGTTGACCAAACAATATTGTCAAATGGTTTTAAGATAAATGAATGTGATAAATGTGTGTACATTAAAAAATATTCCAAATCATATACTCATTGTTTGCTTATATATGGATGATATGTTGATAATGAGTAATGACATTGCCAACATAAATGCGACTAAGCGTGTGCTAACTGGCAGGTTTGATTTGAAGGACTTGGTAGTTGCTGATTTAATTCTGGGAATTAAGATCCATAAGACTCCTCAACATTTTGCATTGTCACAATCTCATTATATTAAGACAGTACTTGAAATATTCAAGCACTTAGGGTTTAAAGTTGTAAAGACTCCAATTGACGTGAATCTTGTATTAGCAAAGAACAAATACCAAAGCATATCACAATTGGATTATGCTCGTGTGTTGGGATGCTTAATGTACATCATGAATTGTACACGGCCAAATATAGCTTGTGCAATAAGTAAATTGAGTCGATACATGAGCAATCCAGGTCAATATCATTGAATGGAAATGAAATGAGTTTTGGGATATTTAGATCATACCCAGGACTTTGCTTTGCACTATAGTAAATATCCTACGGTGATTGAGGGATGTTGTGATGCAAATTGGATCACTGGTTCAACTGATTATAAGTCCACAAGTGGATATGTATTCACTACTGGTAGAGGAGCGGTATCTTGGAAGTCATCCAAACAAACTTGTATTGCCCGCTCTCAATGAAGGTTGAGTTCATAGCCTTAGATAAAACCGGTGAAGAAGATGAATGGCTCCGGAATTTCTCGGAAGACATTCCATTTTGGCCTAAACCGTTGGCACCAATATGCATACATTGTGATAGTAAAGCGAAAATTGGAAGGGTTGGGAGCGTAATGTATAACGGTAAATCTCGTCATATACGACGAAGACATAAAACCGTTAGACAATTACTCCGTATAGGAATTATCACGATTGACTATGTTAAAGTCAAGCGATAATGTGTCGGATCCACTTACAAAAGGCCTAACTAGAGGGGTAGTTGAGAAATCATCGAGGGGAATAGGACTATGTCCAAGAACAAGTCATTGTGGCGGTAACTCTACCTAGAAGACTAGAGATCCCACGATCTAGGTTCAAGGAGATCAAACAAAGTCATTAATGACGGTTCAACATTGTCAATTAAAATTTTGGTCCATTCTCGTGATGAGACAATGTTCAGTACCAAGGATAAAGAATTAAGGAGTTTTAATGATTTCTAAATTTGATACGGGGTATATAAAATAGTGTATCTACGGGATGACACGCTTAGGAATTAACTATGTAAGTGTGAAGTGTTAGCCGATTCAATGAGAATTTGTAAGGCCAGTTCTCTACGCACTTATGAAACCAGGCGGTGTTCATGGTTGAAACGAACACAACAATGAGAACCAAAGATGTTTAAGGGTTAGTTGTGTAACTTGTGGTTGTCTAGGTATACACCAAAGTTCGACGGTTCAAAGATATCAAATCTACCGATTGACCGAGTATATCCGACATATGTTCACTATGAAAAGTTCAAAGGGAAACTTACCGATCCAAATGCAATTAATCTTTGCTTGCGAATCACACAGTTTTTCCATGAATATTTCCGTGATATGGACATTCCCCATTCATGTGGGGGATTTCTGGGTTTTTTAAGCATTAATATGGCTTAAAAGGGGGTGAATGGGAAATGGATGGGAAAATGAAATATTTTAGTGATATTTGAGTTTCCTTCCTTAACAAAGGAACATTGTCCCATATTGGAAGAGGAAGAGATTTTCGATGGGTATATAAGCAATTGCTATTCTTATAGCTCTTAAAGAGTTGAGAAGAAGGCAAGCCTCGTGCCGTCGCCATCGTCGCTCGCTCGACTCGGCTTCGGCTTCAGATTCGGCGTCGGATTCGGATTTGGTCAAATGATCGATTGATGGATTAATTTTTTGGGTCAAATTTATTTATTAACAGAAATGTTATCAAATATCCATTTTAATAACGGAATATTAATATTAAAATGAACATTAATATTAAATCCAACGGTTCGTTATCTGTTTTCTGTTTTTCAATTTTGTAACTGAAAATTAACCTCCCTCTTGAATTTTCGGTTTATTGTTGCGTAAATAGCCATTTATGTTATGGCATTTATGCTATGATCGTTTTGCATAAGCAGCTATTCTGAAGAGTTGCACCTCTTCAGTTTTCAGCCCAACATTGGCTATAAATACAAGTCCATTCTCTCAGATTTTCCATACGAATTTCTGAGTTCTCCTCCTTTCTTCTGCATATTTTTAACTTCAAAGAAAGCAACAGTAAGTGTGATATGCTACCGAACTTTGTGTTTTCTGAAACACTGGAGATTGAAGTACCACTACACCAGTGTGTAATTCGTTCTATCCTGGGAGAAAATAATCCATAACCTTGGGTGCTAGGAGGGGATTAAATTCCTTAAGGAAACACTGTGACTTCAGCAGGCTCGGATTAACTTTTGTTTCGTTTATGTTTCTGTTTATATGTTATTTTATTTTCTCCAGAATTATTTTACAAATACAGTATACTAACAGAATATATTTTAACTATGAATTTTGATTCTTTATTTTTTTATAATCACATAAATATTATAATATATTTAATTTCATAAATTTTAAAAGCTCTATAAAAATATAATACTATAGTAAATACTCTCTATCTTGAAAATATGTTCGTTTTCGACTCTTAAGACAGAAAATCTTTCGATAAATATGATTTTACCTCTTATTGAGCTGAATATAGATTTGGTTGAAATTTTACAAAAAGATTTCAAAATTGTTTTAAAAATAGTTTATAAAAATTAAAATTGTGTTTTGGACATGCATTTTACTTGAAATATTGTTGAAGTTTAGTGAGTGGAAGAAGGCCCCGCCAAAGATTTTGCCTTTTTCCAACTTTTTTTGGCAAAACATTTTTTTATATAAATTTTATTCAAATTTTGGTAGGTTTTGATATAAAATTTTCAAATCCAAAACTATCTCTACCCCTATTTTTGGCCAAAATATTACCTTTAGATTTTTTAACAATTTCAAAAACTATCCAAACGTTTTTATTTTATTAAAAAACTCACCACCTATTATGATCCAACTAATCCACCAGCTAGTTACTATCATTTTTTTTGGATAGTGGATCTTTTAATCTTATTGCATTTGACGAATTGTGGTAGCTAGTGATTGTGTTATTAGCCGTTAATGGTAAAATATCAGGTTATGATTTTAGGATAGTGTATTTTGTAGTTCATTAAAAAAAATTGTGCCAAACTTATCTATGATGAGAACTATGATTTGTGATAATGACAATAAATAGAATCATAAAGGTTCTGCATATACATGATTGGCAAGTTTGTTTGTTTGGTATTGTTGGGTATTTTTGATATTTTTTATAAATTATGGGTACAAGTCATCATTCACATTTTAAAAAAAAGATGAAATATATTTTGAAAAATAATGTCCAAATAGATTTTCATCTTCAAACTAAACTTCACCTAAATCAGATTTTTTAAAACAAATTTGGGAATGTATGACAAAACACTAGTGATTATATTTCATCCAAAAATTGGCCCAAATAAAAATTTTGGAACTTGAAAATTTTTCTTCATTTTTTTTATATTTAATAAAAATACTGATCAAATTCCATGAACAAATTATATATATATAAGTAAATGAAATCTATATCCAATTAGAAGCTAAGTTTACCATACATGAATTCAAATTAGTTAAATATTGAATCTTTATCTTCGTGCTTTTCAACCATGTTTGCTTAACACTTCTTCTTGTCTTTCTTTGGAGCACGACAATCTGTAGATTTTTGTTCAGCTTTCCCATAGTTGTAGCAATTTCTATTGAACCGCTTCTTGCTTGGGTTGCTTTTCGGTCCAGAAGCCTGCTTCCTCTTTCTCTTATTTTGAGGAGTATCTTCAACAATGTTTGCGCCCATTATTGTTGAGTTTCCACGACCTCTCTTTTCAGTAACTTTATTGTCCTCTTTGATTCTCAACCGAACAATGAGATCTTCAAGCGACATCTCCTTGCGTTTGTGTTTCAAGTAGTTTTTGAAATCCTTTCACAATGGAGGAAACTTCTCAATCATCGCTGCAACTTGGAATGATTCATTGATGACACGATCTTCAATGAAACTTTTGTTAGTAAAATTACTAAAATTACTACTTTCAACATTAGAATTAGTTTGACTTATACCTTCAACAAGGAGATCATGAATAATCACTTGCAATTCCTCGAATTGGGTAATAACAGACTTGTTATCTACCATTTTGTAGTCCAAAAAATTTACGGCAACGAATTTCCTCAACCCGGCATCTCCAATTTTGTATTTCCTTTCAAGCGCAATCCACAATTCTTTGACGTCTCCACATTAATGTAGACGTTATACAGATCGTCCTCTAGTCCGCTAAGAATATAATTCTTGCACAGAAAATCAGAATGCTTCCACACCTTAAGGTTGTAATCTGGCCCGGGCCCGGGCCTAAATGGGCTGCATGGGCCGGGCCAAACGGTACCGGGCTCTAGCGGGTCGGTCCCAACCGGTCCTGGGCTAAACGGTCCTAATGGGTGTAACCGGCCCATATGGGCCCGGGCTAAGTGAGGGTGGGTGTCCACGGGGCTAAACAGGCCTAAGTGGGCCGAGCTTTTTTTTTTTTTGAATTCTTTTTATCTTAAGGCGATTTCTTGTCAATTATATTATACAATTGTGACTTAAATCTTATAATTCAAATTTAAACACAAAAAAATTGTAAAGAGATATTCAGGGGAATGCATTATAATTTTTATTATTATGACATTAACAAAAAATGGCAATACTTTAAAGTTCAAACTTGCACTTATCATTGCATAATAAATTAATAATACTTCAAATTAATCTAACAAACTACAACATTAAGCATAATACGTCTAATAATTTTAAAATAACACAAATTGTCTGAAATAAACCTAAAATCTTAAATATGAATGTCTGGAGAACGCGCAAGACAACTCTTTATATGTATCCTTAAACAGCCCGTACCCTCCAACTTTGGACGACAAGTGTAGACTCGACCACAGCTCTTGCACCTTACTATGTAAAATTCTTCATTTTCTTCAACCACATTAAAGTGTTCCGAACAAATGAGCGCACTCTAGAATCACCGGGTATGAGTTAACTTGAATTGAGAATTTGAGTTTGAGAAATAAGAGATGAGTGAAGACTTGAAGACTTCAATTTGAGTTTGAGATTGAGAGAGATAGATGATTTTGTGAGAAAAAATGAAAGAATGAGGGGGTATTTATAGTTGAGAATAGGAAAAAGTGTAATTATAAAAAGTTTGGGATTAAAACAAAGTTTGGGGGGCAAATGGCTATTTTTGAAAGTACCAAACGGCTAAATTGGCAGGCCAACAACTATTTTTTAAATATCCAACTGTTGGCCAATTTTCTGATTTTATTTTTTTAAAACCAGTCGTTAGGCCTGTTAGGCCCGGTTGAACCGGCCCACGTATGGAAGTCGGTCCCGGAATCCACCATAAGGACCGGCCCACATGGGCCTTTAGAACCGCCTGGGCCCGGACCACACGTGTCAGCCCATTTAGCCCAAAACACATATGGGCTGGCGGCCTGGGTCGGTCTCGAGCTTGAACTGGACCACATTACAACCGTACCACGCCTCAATCAGGAAAAAGTGTTCATTCTTTGGAGTTTCATCGGGAAGAATAGGAACATCTTCCTTAATGAACTTCTGTAGACTTAAGGTAGTCAAGTAGAAGAACATCTTCTGCTGCCACCACTTGAAATCAATCCCGAAAAAATTTTCGGTTTTTTCTGTCGGTGTCAATGTCGGTGTTGTTCGGCTTGTCGATGCATTGGCAGTCATCATAGGAACAGTCTGGTTCCCATTGCCATTCATCATTTCTGTAAAAGAATGACACAAACAAACATTAAAATCACGTAGATTTTAATTTTTAATAAAGTAGAAAATCACAAAAGTTTTATTCTACAAAAACAGTGAATATAACAAATAGAAAATAATTAAATTCCTTAAGCTTGTTAGTATACTATATTTGTAAAATAATTGTGGAGAAAATAAAATAACATATAAACAGAAAACGTAAACAAAACAAAAGTTAATCCGAGCCCACTGAATTTACAGTGTTTCCTTAAGGAATTTAATCTTCTCCTAGTACCAAAGGTTATGGATTACTTCCTCCTAGGATAAAACGTATTACACACTGGTGTAGTGGTACTTCAACCCCAGTGTTTGAGCGAACACAAAGTCCGGTAGCAAATCACATTTACTGTTGCTTTCTTTGAAGTTAAAAATATGCAAAAGAAAGGAGGAGAACTCATAAATTCGTATGGAAAATCTTAGAGAATGGACTTGTATTTATAGCCAATGTTGGGCTGAAAACTGAAGAAGTGCAACTCTTCAGAATGGCTGTTTATGCAAAACGGCCATAGCATAAATGTCATAACATAAATGGCTATTTACGCAACAATAAACCAAAAATTCAAGAGGGAAGTTAATTTTCAGTTACAAAACTGAAAAACGAAAAACGGACCGTTGGATTTAATATTAACATTCGTTTCAATATTAATATTTCGTTATTAAAACGGATATTTAATACTAATCAATCAATCTATCGAACCGAAGCCGAGCGACGACGACGGCGCAAGGCTTGCCTTCTTCTCAACTCCTTAAGAGCTAGAAGAAGAGCATTTGCTTATATACCCATTAAAAACCTCTTCCTCTTCCAATATGGGACAATGGCATCTTCAAATATGGGACAATGTCCTTTTGTCAAGGAGGAAAATTCAAATATTACTCAAATATTTCATTTTTCCCTCCATTTTTCATTCGCCCTTTTTTAAGCCATACTGATGCTTAAAAAACTCAACATATTCATCGTTCGTTTTAAACAATTAAAGAGTCTGAGTTGAGGGTCTTCCGAAAATAACTTCAATGTCTGCGTATATTCTACCTTACCTAGATCCCACTGGTGAGATTTTAATGGGTTTTTGTTGTTGTAAACAATTTAAGAGGAAATAGTCATAGAACAGTGAGAGTATTATATGTGGTCCCACGCAACCCATGTGCCCTCCTTCTGTCTCCACCAGCTCCTGCCGCTCAATCATTAGACCCCCCCCCCCCCCCCCCCCCGCAACCCAGACTCCCCTTGCCCTGTTCCCCTTCTTTCCCTCACCCTTTCCTCAATTCTGTATAATTGAGTTTTTGTAAGGCTATCCTAACTACAGTCTGTATGTCGACGTCGGTAGAAGCTAACGGCGCAACACTTAGTTCACATACGCAGCAACACTCTTCTGATGCTGCCAATAGTGGTGCTTTGGTAGTGAAGAAGCCGCCGGCAAAGGACCGTCATAGCAAAGTCGATGGACGAGGAAGGCGTATAAGGATGCCAATTGTTTGTGCCGCTAGGGTTTTCCAGCTCACTCGCGAACTAGGTCACAAGTCCGACGGTCAAACCATTGAATGGCTGCTACGTCAAGCTGAACCCTCGATTATCGCCGCCACTGGTACTGGTACTATCCCTGCTAGCTTTTCAACTCTCTCCGTTTCGCTACGGAACTCTTCGGTTTCTTCTTCTGTTTCCGCTCCGCTTGATTACAAGTCGTCATCACAGCCGTCGATTTCTCCGGCGCCGTTTTTGCTCGGGAAGCGTCTGCGTCCCGAGGATGACGACGGGAGTGGGGACAAGGATGACGCTAGTAACGGAGCTACGGTTGTGGGACCTACCGCTGGGTTCTGGGCTGTTCCAGCTAGGCCGGATTTTGGCCAGGTTTGGAGCTTTGCGCCGCCTCCGCCGCCGGAGATGGTGGCGCCGACACATTCCACTGCAGCGAGATTTCTTCAGCAACAAATGGGAGAGGAGTCGGCTTCTAGATTAGGGAATTACTTTCCTATAGCTCAAGGGCACCTGAATTTGCTAGCTTCTCTATCGGGTTCCACACCGCCTTCTTCTGGGAGAAGAGACGATGACGGAAACTGAAGATATGAAGTATTTTCTGTTGATGATATGTATAAATGTGTATTATTGTTTCTGTAGACGTGACAGTGTTGTTAAAGTCTTTAGGGGTTAGGGTAGTGTAGTGACTGAGAAATGGAGCTAGTTTTTGTGCAATTTGTTGAATTATTGCTAGTATTAGAGTGTTTGCTTCGTTGCATTTGTTAGGGTTTCAATTCTTAAGAAGAGACACAAGAATCAAGGGAGTCTCTTGTGATGGATTTGGCACCACTATGGGCACAGAACTCTCAATAAGTGCTTGACCATTTCGTTAATGGAGAGTGGAGAAGATAGGTGTTTGATGTGTGGACTACCAAAACCTGTAGTTCCGCATGAATGTTTTGTAATGAAACCGTGGAGGTTTCTGATGAATTGAATTCTGTAATTTGTTGAAACTGTCAGTGTGAGATAATCTTTCAGATTCAAAAGAGTGCTATGGACTTTGTTCAGATACATTCTGTTTCTTGATTGGATGATGTTTTTGTATGTGTGTGAAGGTTCACTTTCCACTGATCAACTGATACATGAAATTGAAAAGGTGTAAAATGAAATCACTGGAGCATTGTAATTGTAATATTTTCAAGAGTCTTGATTGAACATGTTAAATGCTTATGATGTCAATTAGCTGATTTTGAATCTCTGACAGCACTATATATAGGAATGGGAGAAGGAAACCTTGGATATCTGCAATTTATGTTTTTTACTGGGTGTATGTAGTAAATAATTGTGTATCAGGCTTAATATCTGTTCTATAAACTTGCAGTTAGTGCCACATTTTGAAGTGGAGAAGCTTGAGTTTCAACTTGAAAATTATCTGGTGATTTCTAGCTACACTAGTCTCTGTTATTATCTTAATGCTATGCATTTCTCGGTAGTACTAAGAAGACTAAACATCTGAACCTAGTCATTAAACTGATGTAATATTCCACATATGTGCCGACTCACATGCACTTTTTATTATGATGTGCTATTTCAAGTTGGAGTAAGGCAAGAATCATTCTGCAGCATGCTGTAGTATTTTCTAAAGTTAGTTGTAGAATTCTGCTCTGCAGCATCTGAGATTAACCTATAAAAAAAAACTCTACTCTGCAGCATCTGAGATTAAGGATACATTATAACTTTTTGCATTAGGTTTCATAACATTTACATTATGTCTATTTAGTGATTGTAAAAGATTACATGGCTTAAAGTGATTTTTAGATGATCGCTTGAGATTGCAAGCAAGTTCGACCTCCTTTCTTAAAGGTTAGATGTAGGATTTTCTTACTGTTTACCTGTGATGAAGAAATTCTAAGTGAATAGACTACTAACTGTAGATTTCTAATTGAATTCTTAGTCTTTCAGTGGAAATCTGCTTACGTTCTGAAAATGAATTGGTGAAACAAGATCAGATTGAACTCTCCAACTGACATTTGCAGGACTTGTGAAATGCTTTTCGACTGCCCTAAAGACTTCCTGAGGTAATGTCCTTTTTAGGGGGTGAACAAATGGTAAATCATTATAAATAGTTTAGCAAATGCTAAGAGATTGTTAAATGCTTTGAGCTTTACATGGTAATTTCTTGTTGAAATCTTAGAATCTTAAGAGGGTATTGAACATCAGTTTAGTAATTTGGTCCCAAGAGGAAAGAATGATTAGCTAAATCTGGTTGTTCTTATATGGAGTTGCAAAAGAATTTCTATGCTTGTTAATAGTGCTGGCTGAGAAAAAGAAAACTTTATTTTCTGGTACTTTGGATCCTGTAAATATGGTTCTGCAGGGTATTTTTCCTTCCTTTAATTAACTGAAGGCACACTTTCATTGCGTGTATATCCCAATGGGGCAGTATCAGGGCAATCCTCCTTTACAAACCAAGACACTATTTGCAGAATTCATAGTCTTTACTCTTTTTCGTGATTATTAGAAGAGGGCCTGCAGACACACCGTCCTAACTGAAAATATGTTGTTAGCAATAGAAGCTTCAGAATATTAGACTTTGTTGATTCTGGACTCCTTTTGAATTATGTCTGCTAACTGCGATATCTTTGCATCAATCATTCTTTGATATTCGTGTGAAGTTATTGTTGGTTCAAAAGGTTTATTGAATGTAATTTAATTAGCAATACCTTTTTGTTCATATATATGCCTATACAGTGGCGGACCAGGTGGTGGCTAGCGGGTTTAACGGAACCCGTTTCACCAAAAAATAATACTGTGTATATGTATAAATTAGGATTAAAGCTGTTTAAATTTTGTATAAATATTTATTTGAACCTACTTGACAACTATTTTATGACTAAAGTAATATACTTCTAAGATTGAACCCGCTTGCACAAAATCCTGGGTCCGTTACTGATACTATATTACAATACGGTTACGCGGAGTTAAAAATTCCAATATTCTGGGCCAACCTCGGGATTTGGCTAGAAATACCCAGCCATTCCCTTAGATTTTCCATGCGAAAATCTTGAATTATCTTATCATTACACCAATGTGGTTAATCCATTCTATTATGGGAGGATAATCATAAATCTTAGGTACTAGTCTGGGGTTAAGAGCTCGTTTGGCTATGAAATGTTTTCACTTTTTTCTGAAATCAATGTTTCGCCATAAAAATTTTAATTTTCAGAGATCTCTCATAAAAATTCAAAAATAACCTTAAATTCATGTCCAAGCATTACTTTAATTTTCAAATACCATTTTTACTTGAAATTTGTTTTCTTTTTTTCCATAATTTTTCAATTCTTATGTCCAAACGTTCACTAAGTCATTAAGGACACACTGTGAAATTATTGGAAGATAACAATATATATCACTAAGTTTTTGAATACTATATTGGGAACCCATAATTTTAAGACAAAATTACAAAGTAATGCACTCCATAAGTGGACATTGTGCTATTTTAGCTCATGTATAAGTTTGTAAATATTTAGCCAAATATCAATTAGATCTTTTCTTTTCTCATTTCCTCTAACTATAACAAAATCATTTTTTTCTATACCTACCTACCTCTATTGTAGCTCTCTCCTCATTTTTCACCCATAAATATTTAATTTAATTAGTACAAGAATTATATCCAAACAAAAGTGAAAACGAATCAGTTTCCCATTTCTAAGTAAGTTGTATACAAAGCTTGAAGTTATTTGCTGGAGATTTGGACTAGTTTTATACAAGAACTATAAGTGAAAATCGTACAAAAAGTTCGTCAGAGATGCTTATACACTTTTATACAAAAAGATACATTATGTATATAGTTGTATAAAAGTGTATAAAGATGAAGATGCGAGAAATTCACCAAATACTTGTAAATAATGTATCAACTTTGTATACATTAGTGTATAACAGGTGTTTATGCACTATTTATAAAATATTATACATTATTGTACAAATAAATACTATCAATGGAGTTTAACGGGTTCTTCTTCCTTGGGCATCCTCTGAAATTTAATTCAAATCTAGCTTAAATCTACTTCAAATCACTTGAAATTTAAGTTTTAAACTCCTCTTGATGATTCCAATCAATTGGGACAACCAGAGGCGGACCCAGAATTTGAACGCTACGGGGGCACCACTATATGTTAATAACTAGTGATAAAATTCGACGTGCACCTAGATGCTAATTACTAGTGATAAAATTTGGCGTGCAACTCTTTAAAAACTTAATGATTATGATCGATAACTTATCATCTAAGTATTAAAAAAAGTTCTAAAGAAAGAAAAAGCATCGAACAGAGAGAGATTTTTCACAAAATGGATGCTACAGGAAGGGAAGGTGTTTGATTTAAGTCTATTTCAAACTTTAAAGTTTCTAGTTTTTTCTCAATTAAAAAGGAGTCAATGATCAAAAGGGTGTTCAAACTTTAAAATTATCAAAAACTTACACAAAAAAATCAATATTAAGGGTGTGTTAATAGTCAAGTATTTGAAGAAGAGTCTCAAACTCTCAGTTGCCATCGTGGAGTCAGAGTTGACGATACCCACTACTTTATTAAAGTGATTGTTGAAGAAGGTTGTGACATAAAGTGTTTATATTTTTTTATTTGTGGAGCAATAAGTTGTAATTTGAAGTTTTTGATTTGAATGGTGATATTTACAAAAAGAGTAAAATTAATTAAGTTGACCAGTATGTACTAGTACTAAACTAAAACTGATTTTAGGGGGGAAAAAACTGATGTTACATAAAGAAGGAGTAAAAGCTAAACATGAGTTTCGAACCCACGTCAACCACTAAAGGGAGGAAGCTAAAGCACTCTACTCAATCATTTTTCCGGTCAAGCTTTTGTGTTTGGGGGCACACGTAAATTATTTAAGGGGTCCCAACTGTATTTACAAATATATATAAAATATATATACATGGTTTCTGCCGAAACTAACGGGGTCCCCTGACCCCTCCAAAGGCAAGGTAGGTCCGCCTCTGGGGACAACTCCCATTCCAAAAAACTAACAAATTGGAAAACTCAATTTCTGAAATCGGATCGTTGAACCAGCTTTAATGGTCACTTTTATTTTTCAATTTTTCAGTTAACCATTGGGATCATAATTACATGTGGAATGAGGATAAGGCCGCGACAATATTGACACCTTCTTTCTAGTTTAATAATCCAACAACCTAAAAGTGAACCTCTTTAGTGCATGACAATAAACACATTTCTCCCCATTCCAATGGAGGAAGTGATCTTCATATGACTCCAAACCTCTTGCAAATTGATTTTCTTCTTCATCAAAATAGTGATTATCAGCTTTGAATCTGGAAGAAGAATTGAAGGAGAACAACAATACTAGAGAAATTTTGGGGTGCAAGGCGTGACACGAGAAGAAGAAGAGCGAAGAAAAAAGGGTAGACTGACTGGTGAAAAGTAATTTTCAGGTTATGTACAACTTGAGCTACATTGGGTAAAGGCTTCAAATATTGGTTATTTCTAATGGGTTGTTGGGCCAAGTGATAAGGGGTGTAAGCCCTCATTTGTATTTTTTAAGATTAAGGCGTCTGAATCTAAATACACATCTGAATATCAAGATGTGGATTAAGATTATGACATCTGAATCTTAAATACACAACTGAATATTAAGATGTGTATTAAGAACTGGATACTAAATGATTAAGACTGTTTGGTTTTTAACATATAAATGTGTAAGATTTATCTTTATTTGAAAATTAATAAACATAAATTTAAATGAAATACTAATAGATGTTTGTGGTGATGGCTAACGGCTGAATGCTAGTGGTTCAGGATAGTAGCTAGTGGTGATTGATAATGATAGTGATTATGATTGAGGATGGTGGTGGTGTGGTGGTGGTGGTGGCATGTGGTAGTTGATAATGGTAGGCGGTGGCGGCAGTTAATAACGAATATGGATGATAGTATCTTAATGAAATTAAGTCTCTGTTGTAAATCTTAATCATACAGGCATATTCAGACCCATTAAGTGGTTGTGAAGTAAAAAAACAAACATCCTTAATGATTAAGATCTGGATAATTAAGATTCAAACTTTAAAAACAAACGCACTTAACGTGTGAGATCTGCATAATTAAGATGCAGACATCCATTAAGTGCAAACAAATTGAGCCTTTAGCACCGGCAGGCAATAGAAGATGTAGATAGGGATGAAGACGAAAGAAATCCGTAATGAAATTGAGTCGCTAATTGTTTTGCGAGTTGTATTTCGTAAAATATGCTAATACAGGGTTGTGATAAGAGTAACTCCAGCAAGCTACTTGTGCAGAATATGACTTGAACAATAAGGTATTGGTTGAATGTAAATGAGGAACGATAATATCAGTACATACCTTCAATCTTAAATCTATAGGAACAACTCTATATTAGCTGTTAAAAGCTACGAAAATAATAACTATAATGCCAAGCGGATTGACACATGGGAGAAAAAACTTGGAGTTTTGAGGTTTGAATCCAATTCCAAATATAGCACAAGCTTCATTCGTTTACCTTAATGAATAGATGACACATGTCTCCTACACTCTTACCGATAGATTATAATTAATTGGTATATATTTTTACTTTAATTTATAACTTTCTAATAATAGATTAGTATGATATGGTGAAACACTTAAGCGAGTAAATTTTTACCTACATCTAAAGTATACATAGGTCGGATTGATTCGGGCCAAACCAAAGCAATTGTGTTGGATTTTTAAATCTATAAATCAAATCAACAAAAATTGAGTTTTTCAATCTATATTTTTGGTTTTCTNGGGGGGGGGGGGGGGGGGGGGGGTGTTTATTCCCTGTAAAATTTTCATAGCACAAAAGACATAACTTTTGCTCCAAATATATAAAAGGTATTACCTAAGAAAACAACACAAAATAATATGAGATAAAGTTATGAAATTGTACTAAATAATCAACAATAAAGATAATTAAATCGCGTAAAGCCACAATGAAAATGAACATATTTAAAAATACTAAGTCATACTAAAATAAGTACAACTAATAAATACAAAGTATTAATTAGTACTTCCCCTCCTTTTGTAATTCTTGAATTTTATAATATCCATGGTAGGTGTCCATGTAAAATTCCACATTAATAAAATAAAAAATAAAGAAACATTAATTACATGACTAAACAATAAATAAATAAAGGAATAAATCCAGTATACCTCTTTAACATTTAAGGGTTGGAAACATACCCCTCACGTTCGGAATGGGAAAGGGAAAAATAACTTTTTTTAATAAAAATCTTTTGTTTTTTGAATAGATAGTTTTTAGAATCACCAAGTTTTTCATTATATGACAAACAATTAGGATCTATATAAGTTATGGAGTTCCCCCCTCTTTTTGCATAGTTTAAGATACGATGTAATGCAAAATGTGACATTATCAACTATAATTTCTGTTGAATAAAAGTATTTTCAAAATAAGTAAAATTTAATAATTGATTTAGTACAATAATTTTAAAATATAATAAATTAATACTCATAACAACAATTCTTTTATCTAATATATATGCCAGAGAATTGACTATTTCAATGTATTTTTCCCTTCAAAGTGAAATGCTAAAGCATACCACAGTGAATGACACCATATTTCTTAAATTTTGTATGCAATATTTTTTTCTTTATTGCAGAAATATTAAAAAGGGCCTCAATATAATTAAAAAAATATCTTAAATATTACAAGCAAGAAAGATGAAATTCAAGTATTGATTTGGATGAAAAATATTATACTTCACCTTTGAAAGGATAGAGAGAGGAAAAATATCTTTATTTTAAAAAGAAACTCTCACAAAAAAAATATTGTATAAGGGGGTCCCTTTCCCATTCAAAATGTGAGGCGAGGTATTGTTTCCCAACCCTTAAAAGTTAAGGGGGTAAAGTGAATTTTACTTAAAAAAAAATAAGTTATACATTTTAACTATCTAAAACAAGGCAAAACTAAAAATAAAAAAAAATCCTACAATATTATCATTCTTAGTATTGAATTGAATTTGTTTTGTTAGCATTACTATTGATTTGACTTTGATTTAGGCTTTATTTGAGTTACTAACATTTATGGGTTATAAAATATATTGGAAAAATTTTAAGTCCAAGCTTAAAATAATACATTAAAAGAGAAAACTATGAAAAACTTTAAGAAATATTTATGATTCACATTACAATAAATATTATTATGTATGAAATATTTTTAAAACTGGTACACATATAATGTCAGATTGGTTATTTTGGTTTGACTTTTTTAGTTAAAGCCAAAACAAATTATGATCTGGTTTATTTTCAAAATCAAACCAAATCATAGTTGATTTTCTTTTCCGATTTAAATATAATGTCAAATTGGTTTTATTTCGGTTTGATTTTTTTAGTTAAAGCCAAAACAAATTATGATCTGATTTATTTTCAAAATCAAACCAAATCATAATTGATTTTTTTTTTCGATTTAATTCAAATTATTGATTTGGCACAATCTAACGGTTCGTTTGTACATCCCTTCCTACAATATTTGGTGTGAGCTCATCTGTTCCAACTTGCAGGATGGACAAGTCCTCCAATTAATTGCCGAGGTGCCGCGCAATCTTTATATAATACTGTCAATATTTCTAACTAATTAATTAACTAGTGAGAAATTTAAAAATAATCAGATTTACAAGTAGTCATTCAAAAATAATCACACTTTCAAAAGTAATCAAAATTTAGTCATTTTTATGTAAAGATAAATCTAAACAAAAATAATATTTAAAATCTGAAAAATACTCCAATATACTGGAGCTCCAGCATATTATACTGGAGTTCCAACAAAGTATGTCGGTCCAGTATAATATGCTGGAAGTTCATACACAGGTGTTCGAATCTCCAGTATATTATGCTGGAACTTTCCGCGTGTTTATGCTGGAAGTTCATACAAAGGTGCACCGAACTCCAGTATAATATGCTGAATCGATCTCTGTTACAGCAAAATAGTGGCTATTTTTCAATGACTTGGCAAACGCTGACTATTTTTGAATGAACCGAAAAATAGCTAGCTCGTGCTATTTTTACAATTAACTAAGAGGGTGTTTGGCTAAGCTTATAAGCTGGTCAAACTAGCTTATAAGCATTTTTTGGCTTATCTATGCGTTTGGTAAAGTTACAAGTGCTTCTAAGTCAAAAATAAGCCAAAAGCCATAAGCTGGTCACCCCCAGCTTATGAAATTTTTAGCTTATAAGCACTTTAAGTTTGACCAAGATTTTTACTATTTTATCCTTAAGGAATTCCTTTTTAGAATAAANTTTAAAAAAAAACTTGTTTTTAACAAATCACTGTCCCAATATTTTTTTCCACCCCCCCCCCCCCCCCCCTCCCCCCTTCTGCCTCTTCAAGTCTATAATTCTCATTAACCATTTAAGATAAGCAAATTCTCTATTTCTTTGCATATTCATATCAATGTAATTGTGTATTAATCTTTGAACTGTATGTAATAAATGAGGACATATAAATTTTCAGTGTATTGCTTATTAAGTGTTGTGGTGGTGAAGATAATGTTTGTTTCTCTTCAAGTATTTTGTCCTATTTAAGTTTATTTTTATTGAGAAACTTTTTGTCAATTTAATAATTATTATAACTTATGATTATATATTTATCATAAAAGAAATTATATTTATCACAAAAATTATCCTATCTAAGCACAATTGTATTTAAAATATAATGACAAATAGAATATTTTGTATTTGAATCGATCCGGAATCTAAAATTTTGAAGAAATTACACTCTTATAAGTGTAAACAGTTCTAAGGTTATTTAAGTCATTTTAACAGAAAAAGAGTTTATCATCACTTTTTTATCAAATACTGCAGTAATTTATTGTCAATTTCAGTATTTGTATCCAAACACGTAACTGCTTATTTATTAAATCAGTTTCAACAGCACTTAAAGGTGTTGAAACTGAGAATTTACAATTTGGTAAATTTGGTAAAAAAATCGGTTGCTTTAGTTTAAACTTACAATTCTACCCTTAATGAGAAGCTTTTATAACTACACAAATACTCTGGGTCTCTTTTTGATTTGGTTAGGACCACAAATTCTAAAAGTCTTTATTTTTTAAACTCCGTGTCCAGTCAAACAAGTTCACATAAATTAAAACGGAAGGAGCAGTTCAAACCAGCTAATCCAAAGGGGCTCTAAGTAGCTGGATTAGATTAGAAGACTAACACAATGCAACGTCAACCTAATTGAAAAACATTGTGATGTGATAGGTCAGAAAATATCAAAAAATAAATCTATACCAGAGATGCTGGACTCGTGGTTTAATTTCAGTATCGACATCACTACGCGGTAAACAACATAAATTACTAGTGAGACTGAGCCACCTATAGTTCTTTTATTTATTTATTTATTTATTATAACATAATTAATAAATGATTTTGTTTTGGGCAACGTGTACACGCTGAAACGTAAAAAAATTGATAAACACGTAGGAGTAAGGGCTATAAATAGTGAAAACATTCCTAAACAAAAGCCGATAAACATTCTCTCAAGTTTTCATCATCACTACAAAATCCTATCAAAGAAATGGCATTGAATCCTAAATTATTTCCTCATGGGATGCCAATGCCACTCCTTAACGAATTGTTTGTCTTGGCCAGCGATGTCGTTGACTTTGAGATCGATAACATCCCTCGGTATTTATCATCTCTCTCTCTCTTTTTCCACGCTTCCTCGTTAATTAGTTGACCGAAATGTTACATATATTTTGGTTTTGCAGTTTAGGACAAGTACAAGCAAAAGGAACCATCTACTTGTCGAATATCCGGATGGTCTTTGTTGCAAAGAACCCTAGAGACAACTTCATTTCCTTTGATATTCCCTTGGTATGTAGTCATCATCGTTCGTCTCTTGCCTGATTATGTAGGAAATTTGACTCGTGTGGGAATGATTTCTGGCCTCAACTCACATTGTTGTGTGTTTGGTTCTTTACACTACCTATTTATGTTTGTTTAATTAGATTTATCTGATCTTGCAACACACTTTAGGCTAATGTCTTTAGGATAACCATATTGCGGCCTCTTTGGTTTAACTATCTCAAATAACTTCATGTCTTTTAAACCAACTCCATATTTCACCAGAATCTGGAATGGAGGTTTCAGAGACTATACATTTGTATCTGCTCGATTGTTGTGTGGTTACTTCTATTATCGCTTGTCTCGAGAGAACCAAAGAGCATTGTCTATATATACTATTATTTATTGGGGTTTCTGTCTTAGAGACTTGGTGCTGTCAAACGCTTTTTTGAGGCACGGTTAAGTACTGTAACTAGGTGAAAATAGGTTGTGCACTTCCCTATCTTAAGTGATGCTTGTAGGCACAAAGGCTGTCATGAAGAGGCAACACTAAACATTAAACATTTCACCTAATTGTAATTTTTCCAAATCTTTTTCTTTGTAATTATATTGCTGTTTGGTTTTGCTTTTTTTAATCTTTTCCATCAATTGCTTTTCTTCATATTCCTGTCTCATTTTTTGCTTAATGCCCCAATAAATGTACTTATTTTTTCCACTTTTCATGTTTGACAACATTGGACTTGTGAT
The DNA here is from genome assembly GCA_005239525.1 of Nicotiana knightiana. NCBI lineage: Eukaryota > Viridiplantae > Streptophyta > Magnoliopsida > Solanales > Solanaceae > Nicotiana > Nicotiana knightiana. The sequence continues at coordinate 16,648 of ML405529.1, read as the reverse complement.
GACTACCGTGAGGTGATGTGAGATGGTTCATAACATTAGGTTCAGATCAGTCTTCTCTTAGTCGTATTGTGCTTCACAACTTGCTTAATTATATCTCTGTTCTTGTTGCTGTGCCTGTGTCTACTGTCTAGATTTTGCTATATCTTTTTGACTTGATGAGGTTGATCCGGCATTTAATTAGAGCCAGTAGGTTCAAAGGAGGTGCAGTTGTATACATACACACACACATATATATACACATAATTATGTATGGGTAGACTAAGATCTTCTCAATTCATGGCTTATTATGATGACTGGGGATAGACAACAAAACTTAGAACCGATAATTGCTTTTGCTGACACAAATTGACTTCATTCTGCAGCTTTTTGTTCATGGTGAAAAATTTAACCAGCCAATATTCTTCTGCAAAAACATTTCTGGATATGTAAATCCGGTAAGTAGAATAGACAAATTTTATTTATTATTGGACGATGCACCCTACTTCAGATGACTGATGCTATAGTCTAATTCAGGTTGTACAAGCGGCTAATGCAAACACGACGCTTCCTCATTCGTTTAAGATTTTGTTCAATGAAGGTGGTTATGAGACTTTCATCCCATTAGTTTTTAAATTAATTGGAAAAGTGAGACGACACTACCGACGTTCAAGGGCAAAGCCTCGTGTAGATCCTCATGAAGCAGCACAAACACCAGTTGATGAGATGACTAGGCATGCGTATGTCACATTGCTTGCTCTTTGTACTATGAATTTATATGATACCATCTTTCATTGTTGACTGTGTAAATTTAAATAACTCATACGATTCGTATTTTGGTTAACTTTGCAGTTATGTCGACCCGAATGATCCTACATTTATCTACTTGCAGCAGCCTAATCCAGGTTCTAAATTCAGGCGTTATTCATAGCAGTCGCAGTCGCAGCCTGCTGAAAAGTCTATATAGCGTTTGCTTCTGGTTAATTGGATAAATGCCAACTTGTGTGCATTGTGCAAGATGCATCTTTTCCTTGATGCCTTGGGATCTCTCCAAAAAGAGAAGAATAGTGAGTTATTTTTGTATATATATGTTACTTATACTCCCTCAAGTTCTTAATGAATATATGCTAGTTTCAGGGGTGTAGTTCCTTGCACTAAATTAATTGTGTAATGAACCATCCTCCCACATCACTGGATTGTTTGGCAGCTAAACCCTGTTGTTTTGGTTTGCTTCTTGCGAGAGAGAGAGAGAGAGATTGACTAGAGCATGTGTGATGTAAATTGTGAAGATATGAAAATAATTCAGGTATCATTGAGTTGACATATGAGATACTGTGAAGAGATTATTGTAGGAACTAAAATCTGTAAAGAATAACTGTGTTCTTCGGTATTGGCGAAGATGTAGCAATTCACTCTTAAATGGATCAACAGAGGTCCTTTCGTGTGTACGCAGGCCTTTCTCCTGTGATTATATGAAGTAAATATTAGTATAATTTGGCTTTCTCTTGACAAAATGAACATGTAATCTAATAATTGGCCAGCCCTTAGCGTGATTATTTATAAGGTGAAGAGGGGGAAAAAGGATGTTCTACATGGTCATAAACTACTAGCATTATAGATTAATATTTCATCAAAAGTAAAAAAAAAACGACAGAAACTATCTCAGGCTGTCATATATATGAAAACATGAAGAGGCAACAAAAGTAAGAGAAGGTGTACTAATTTCCTTACTTTATGTTGAAACTGCTGCAGCAAGGCAAAGAAAAGTAGATAATTTCACATGTTAGAATAAAACACTCAGGCTCATATAATTCAAATAAAAGAGGGGTTTGATCAGATCAACATTTATCATTCATATGCAGCACATTTATGAATTACAACCTCTGCAGTAGCAGTTAAAAGTACCACAATTATAGCAAGAACAGCTAGTTTGTAGCCTTGTGCGCATGCCCATTCCTGTCAGCAAATTGCTTAGCTTCTCTATTTCATCAATTCCTTCAAGGGTCGTGTAGTACGAGGTATAAGAAGGTATAATGGTGGTATAAAAATTTAATACCCTGTTTGGTTAGCAAATCAGGTATAAGTTATCCTGGTGTTAATTCTAATACTGGGATAACTTATACCTTATAGAATGTGGGGTAATTAACACCGGTATAACTTATATCTTCTTCTTAGAAATTATGCAATTGTCATTCTTAATACAACATACCAAACAATGAATAAACAACAATCTCAGCATAACTAATCTCAGCATAACTTATCACAATATAACTTATACCGGCATAACTTATACCGGTATAAATCATATTCCAACCAAACGACCCCTTAGTAGGAGAATCAGCTAAAGGGTTAATGTCACTATTGGCTTCTCTAACGTGAACGTAAAGTGCCAAAATCATCAACAAGATGCTAGCTATCTTGTTTGCCATGGTATTAAGTTCACAACTAGTGTAATGAAAATCCCTGTACTAGAGTTCTTATATATGTAGAAAATGATGTAAACATATATGCCTAGGCCGAATTGTTTAAAAGAGAGCTTCCCTGATTCGCCTCGACTGGTGAACGGCTCAAGAAATGCTAAGCATGAGAAAAGTTATACATATATAGAAATCTGCGTCATATGCTGTCCGCCGAATGGTTGCTCTTTAATTTTGCAATTAGATAAGTACAAGCAACTCATTTTGTGTGAGATTGTTAGATACATAGAAATATGCACATTCATGAGATTTGTGAAATCTATAAATTGATCTAATAATGCTGAGCAGCAGGCGCCAATCTATAAATTAACTAAATACACAAGATAAGTTCAAAAAATCAATATAATATAAACCGATATGATGGTTTCCGCCCTCAATTCAGAAAATATTTCTAGTCCAAATCCTGGACCTAGTTCTCGTTTGAAAAGCAATAATTCTGTTCTTCCAATTTCGTATATCGAGTTGTATATATAAACAAGAGTTTGTCTTTTTTCAAAGAGATAAAGTCACGCAACCCTTTGAGATAGAGTCTTCAGTCATCGTTATAAGATCAGCATATCTTATATAAGTATTTGACTTTTTGACTTTTGAAGCACCTGAAATACTCACGGTCGTCTATTTGGGGGATTTGCCCTCAATAATAAACTAATTCATATTTTTAATATCTCTCTCACACTTCACTTATTTGTTTATTTAGTGTGCAACTCAATATCAATTAATTTATTATTTCAATTTCTATCGCACACTTCAACTATTTGTTTATTTAGTGAGCAAAAGTCTAATATATGAAAAGTGTGTATAAATTAGTTTCCAAATGGCGGCCATACGTTCACATCAGGAATTGACAATTAGACATCATCATCAAGGATATATTTGATTTTTCCTTTTTGTCATAGAGATGAGAGTTATTGTTCAATGTACTATTTGTAAGCCCTATGCTTTGCAAGCCTATGTAAGCGTTAAGATCAAAAGAACACACGAGTAAAAATAAATTGCTGTTAGCAAAGGATCACATAGTAAAATCAAGTGTGGAGACACCTATTTCTGTCTGTGTTATATTAAGCCAAGCACTAATGATATTGCAAGTCCGCGAAAGCCAAGCGTTATTGATGGAACTTCCAAACGAGACTTTTTAGAACTAACTTTGAGCTGGAATGATCGATTGCAATAAGTTCTTTCAATAGTTTTGTCAGTTGAAGCAAAATTTGCTTAGTCTTTGCCAACCGTGTGCTCAGAATAATTATAGGGAAATAAATGTTCTACTCTTTAACTCAGGGGACCATTTGGGTTAAGAACTTTTTTGCCGTTAGGAAAAGCAGCTTCTCTACATATCCATAAACAAATAAGGTATTCCTCCTGTGATAACCAAGCGCAACAACAACTACAGCAACCATTAGCAGATGTCAGTTCAAAATGAACTTTATTTAACCAAAGTATCCGTTCGTTGTTTTAGCCAAAGTATCAGTTAAATACAACTAAAATTGTTGTGTGTTTCCTTCTATAATAATCTTCAACAATGCACGGATCATAAGAACACCAACATAAGCAAAACATTTCTTTGTACAATACAAGCTCTTCCACCAAGTCGTAAGTCCAGCCTCCCATACGAAATCTATTTAACCAAAATATACTGCAATAGCTGCTTCACCAATTTGCCAGGATAATGTACAGGTTTGTGTTTAATGCGATGCTGGACCCTAGGAGCTGTTCTCCTCTTTTACCTCGGCAATCTCTAAAGCTGCTTTTTGTGCAGCTCTTCTTCTGTTTTGAATCTGGCTAACATATTCCGCAACTATAACATGAAACTTGGGGGCCAGTTTACTTGTGTTAGAGACATTAAGTCCTGCCTTCTTCAAAGCCCGCGTCACATGCTTTTCAGCCTTCTGAAAATGAAGAGAGCAGTAGGAAGGAACTGTTGACCTCAATATTGGCTTCCCACAAAGTATGGGCCCCGTCGGCGAACTACAAAATGATGCAACAACGCATCATAAATAAGTACCGGATGCCAAAACCAAACCATACAAACAATTAACATTACACCTAAAGACTATACAAGCAAAGAGGACTATGTCACAGGATGTTGTCCTATTACACTCCATGACTCACAACACAAGATGTTCCCTATCATACCTCGCGCCATGCCTCAGGGTGCAAGCAACCGCAACACCAGAGTATGGCATGGTCCTAAAGTGCCCAGGAGCCCATTGGCAATGGCACCAATACCCTGCCGGCAGACCAACTGATTAGCCAGCACACACCACCAATTCGAGCAAGCTGTGAGCAAATATATTATGCCAGCCACGCATAGCAACAAACTAGCACACGCGTGTCACCTCGAGGCAAGCAACCCAAACAGGCTGCTCGCCCAGACTGCTCTAGATCCTGAAGGAGTCTGCTGGTATAGGCCTACCTCCAGCTTTTTTTATATACTATTCCTTGTACATTATGAAGGGGAGCCTTGGTAAAGTTGCTGCCATGTGACCAGGAGGTCACGGGTTCGATACGTGGATACGGCCTCTGTAAAAATGCAGGGTAAGGCTGCGGGCTGCGTACAATAGACCATTGTGGTCCAGCTCTTCCCCGAACCATGCGCATAGCGGGAGCTTATCGCACCGGGCTGCACTTTATTGCTTGTACATTATATAGTATAATTCCTCGGTGTAAACATGTCTACTCCTCTACTTGGATTTGTAATATTGTTTTTTCAAGGGAGAATCAAGTAGTCTTCAACTACTCAAAGAAAGTAAAATGAGTTCATTTAACTGTGACTCTAAATTTATACTAATCGCATGTTTGGTAGACGTAGAGCAACCTCTAGCAAAAGTTTCTCTCCTTGTACACTTTCCACCAAGCAAATAAACAGCCCCCTGACAACTGTCACACTACATTCCTGCTGCATATATCCATCAAAGGGAACTATTTAGTTTGACAATGGCTGTCTGGATTCTCATCCTGCATTCCAGTAAAGGACGGATGGGAACAACAGAGCAGACAAAGTATCCAACAGGGATTCTCCTATTCCAAGCCAAAACAGGATGGCAAACAGAACTGATTAAGGACACGATGATGAAGGCATAATGCGAGGCATTCTGCATTGTTAGAATATTGCGAATACGCTAAAATCCCAAAAGTTGAATAACGGACTTAGGATTTTCCAGTAACTTCAACAAGAGGTGATTAAGGCTGAGTAATTTAAACTTTTGCAAGAAGATAAGAGTGTGATAAGGGTACAATTCAACCTAAAAAAGAATTGAAATGACTACTGAAGGCGTCAAGGCACTCAAATATTTCCAAGTACAAAGGGGAAGAGTTACGAAATCCATTAGGGATGTGAAGATTCTACATGGTTAGAAGACGAAATTCCATCGTGGGACTCTTCCTAGGCTATAAACAGTCCAATTAATTTCAAAATCTTTTAAAGAGAAGCAATTGTACTATAAGGGGTTGTTTGGGACGCGGACTAAATTATCCCGGGATTATAATCCCAGGATTATAATCCCGAGACTAATTTATATCACATGGGAGGTGGGATAAAATAGTCCTAAATTTGATGGGATAAGGTGGGATAAAATGGGATATCCGGGATTAAGTGTGGATTAAATTTATACCGTGTTTGGTTGTTGGTATAAATTTATCTTGGGATAAATTTATACCACCAACCAAACACGGCATAAATTTAATCCCACTTTATATCTCATACCAACGACCCCTAAAAGTGCTTAAGTATTTACATGTCAATTAATTTCAACTAAGTAAACCCAACATTAGAAGGGTGATAGTCCCTTTAATTATGGGTTAAGGATAATTTCAACGCTTAGGCATGGTGTATTTGCCTCCAAGAAATAAAAATGGAAGATATTGATGCCAGGAAACTCAGCACTTTAAGGTGTGGCAGGTAGCTCACTAACTGAATACTTTGGTGCATATGTAAAGTTTGGTGTGCATGTTTTTCTTTTTTTTTGGGGGGGGGGGGGGGGGGGGTGAAGCGATGTGATATATAAGGGAAAGAGAGTGATGAAGTGCAAGGAGCACACTTACTTTAAGTGAAGCGGACAATTTACAAAAATTTAAGGGGGGAAAAACCAAACATATATGAGTTTAGTGTATTGGAACAAAAACTTTAATTTAAAAAATGTCCAATATATGATAATGTCGATGTTAATCCGGCTCCTCAAAGTTGAGATTCAAAGAACCAACTGATTCTCGCTTGGATCACTCTGCATATCATCGCTTGACGCGCATGGTTTCACCCATGAAGCGATAACCCTAGCTACACATCATTTCATCAATTTTAGCAAAGGATAGGCTTTTAATAAAACGACAATAGATATCAACAAAGAGTAAAAGGTTGCATTTATTGGGTCTTTTTACGGAATCTTTGGACCTCCTGGCAAGTGTTTGGTCCTCATTTTTCCCTTGGGTATCCTAATGGGATTACCATGAGCCGTCAATGAATCAGTGTCTCCTCTAATAAGAAAAAGAAAGAAATCAGCGGCTCCTTCTATTGCAAAGCATGAGTTGCTGGACTTGCTACTTGAGGAGAGTTCTTTGTTTGGTTTCATTGGAGTTTAAATCACTAAACTTTCCCCACAGGAAAGAATACCTTCCTGATCTCGTCAATTCTGCTTGGCAAGAACTGCACTGAAACATGGTCCTCTAATATGGTTGTGAGGATTGCACCAAGAGAAAGCCTCATTCTACTCAAAGAATCTGGGAATTGAACAACTTGGTTACAAGTAAAGGATCCATATATGGGGAACCAGCTAAAAGTGCAAGGAGTCCTTATCAAAGAGTAGCACCAAATAAAAAGAAAGACAGATAATTTAAATTGGAGAATGGCAATTTTGGGCAAAATTGAGATATGAATATTAATCTGCATGACAAGAAAAAATTTACCCTGATAAGGAAACTGGAGAGAAATCAAGCGTGCATTGGCTGAATTATAAATTTCTTGCACCATATAGAGATGTCATCATGTCCCCAAGGAAATGGAGAGGCCTCGGGGTGAAAAACATGATAATGTTCAACAAGGCACAGCTAGGAAATTGGTTATAGAGATTTAAGACTGAGGAACATGCTTTATGGAGGGTTGTGACCACAAGAAAATGTGGAACTGTGAAGGGGATGAAGGACTCAAAATCAAGCAACCCTTCGGTCGAGGACTATGGAGAAACACCAATCTTTACAGGTGTACACTATGAAGAAACATCATGGAGTGCGCAGACTTAGTGGCAATGTTACATAGTGTATCGGATAACAGCAGAATTAGTTTTTAGGGTCACGGGTGGTTGGAGAAAACACGTAGAGGTTCATTTTCCACAACATATACAGTACTGAGCCAGAGAGATGAGAGAGATAGAATGCAGTAAATATGCAGGACACGAGACGGACAAGTTCACTCGGTTTGAGGTCAGAAGTATCATGCGTTCTGAGGCTCAGAAGAACCTATAGATTGGAGGTAGCTGGATTCCAACTGAAATGCTCTACAGGCAGAATGCAAGATATGCTAACCAGCATATCTTGTGAAGACGGGATCGAGAGAGGTGGACCCTTTTCAATGAAGCTATACTACAAGCAAAATTTTGTAAGAGAGAACTCGGGCTTCCTGCACGTATGGATCTGGATTCTTAGGGCGCCAATGGCTGGTAACAAGGAGAATGATATTAACAGCTGAGAACTTGAGGAAGAGGAGGCTCAACTATGCTAGTCGGAGTGGACCTCCTGTTGCATTTCCATGTGGCACCGACTGTGGTCTGTGCTATTAAACTAGTTTGGAGTATAATGGACATTAGTGGGCATGGTGAAGATGCCTACACGACTCTTCCACTGGAAGAAGGAAAGCTTATGTAGGGCACAAGACATTATCCATCTACCTCTCCAAGAATATATAGGAGAGCTTTTAAAGGAATGGAGAATGACTTTGTTTTTCATATATGAGAAATCTCTCGTGGTCCTCTACCCAACTCCAGTTGCCCCATGGGTTCGAAGCTCCGGGTATTATGATCACCTCAAATGGGCCAGAATCATATCAAAATATTGGCCAAACTCGGAAAGCGAGACGGGCTACAGGTTTCCGAGTAAGAAACAACCTGGGGCAGATATTTTACCCCACTACTGAGATCCAAAGAATAAGTGAGAGGGAAGATGAGACAATAAACAAGACTGAGCGAAAGGAGATGCCTAATGATGGAAAACAATGCATCAGAAGGAGTAAGCTTAAAACTTAGCAAACGTCCCCTTCTCTTAAGAGGAATAGTATAAGTTAGAACATTTTATTAGCGAAGTTAGGGAAGGATCAGAAGCGTAGATGAAATCACCCGAAAGAGCAATTTACAGAATTAGGAAAGCAAACCTGAACTAACGGAGTCACTGAGAAGGGGTTGCAAAGTTCCCAAACTTCTTTCTGACAAGAGGTCCAAAGACAAGCAGCTAAGGAATTTAATCATCCTAGCGAGAGGGACTTAAAGAATATCAGGAGTTCATTCTTTGTTTCCTCTATTTCCACAGATGGAAGTGACATGGGAAGTACACAGCAGTCTGACTCTAACACTGTGAAATAGAGATATGAATATATTTTTCTTTATGCTAGGCCTCTTTTGAGTCAAACACGTGAACCCGGATGAGAGGAGATCAAAAGTCTGACTTGGAATGAAGGATAGATAAAGCCTTTGGAAAGCTTTTTTTTTAATCGTTAAATCCTTTGGAAAGTTCTAGGGCGTCGACATGGAAAATGAGGAAAGAACTAGAGGCTGTTCTGTAAAATCTAAGGCAGGAAGATGAAGGCAGGAAGAAAGCAATCAAGCCAAAAATTAGAATCTAATTGAGAAGAATGGAAACAAACATAAATTATGATAAGCACATGAAGAAAGAGTTAGCAATTATAACTATTGAGTGGTGTGTTCATGAGAGCCTTGCCAGTTTTTTGCGTCTTAACCATTTTTTTTTATCATTTGTCCAAGCGTCTTGGATTCAAATATTCAGTCTTTCTTGCTACCGAAATCCAAAAAAATAAAAAAGATAAATTGCATCCAATAGGATTACGTGTGTGCACCAACTTGGTGCTTTTTGTATTAAAAGATTAAATCGCATTGACTCTAATAAAAACATATCACCAGGTACAATTGGTTGGTAGCTTTCTAAAGCATAAATGAGATACTTAAAGTCAGCAGATAACACAACGAGAAAGGCTCACACCAAATTTCACGTCCCCCCCCCCCAAACCCGGGAGAGTGCTGGGGGCTTTCAATCTCAAAAGCTTCAGACTTGGAATGAGTTGTATTACGTGTAAAAAAATACATATAAATTTCATTTTGAGGAAAGGTGCGTCTAAGAAGTTAGAGTTATGGTGATGGCTAATAAATAGAAAATGGAAATTAGACCTCTCAATTGAAATGTCAAAATGCCTTCTCATTAGGAGAAAGATTGTAAATGGGCATTTCTAGTACATGAAATAATGAAAGTTAATTGGGAACTTTGGTTCAATGGAAGAGGTAGCACATCGCATAACGTGACACAGGTGTACATCACGAGTTCAAATGCTGGCTAGTGAACCAAGTATTTCTTATTTAAGTGGAGGACATAGGGAGACCCATTTTCCATCATGTTTTGAAGCTGGAAAAAATGGAAATCTCTACATTAAGAAGAAATAATGATCACCACAGTTGAGAGTTTCTCCATTATTTACTAAAACGCATGGGGGATATGTTGCTTGATCTCTCTGAAAATGTTGATGGGTGCATGTCGGATCCTCCAAAAGTAGTGGATTTCTGGAGGGTCCGACATGTGTGCGGCAGCTGTTTAGACCGTATGCACAACATAGCATGAAGGTTAGTTTTTAGGATTCAATTAAGTGAAGATTTGACGTTGAATTTGGCGGAATTTATGGGTTTAAATCATTAATGATGGTTAATATCATATGGAAGGTTCAAGCAAAAATGGGCCGGAACAAAATGAATAACAAGTAGTATCACCTGAAAAGAAGGAAAAGATAAATCCTATGAATCAGAACTAGATCCAATAGACATTACACCATGACATTAGAAAGTTAGAATTGCAGTACACAATTCAAAACAAAGCATAGTTGCTGATGGAGTGAACTCCAATGATCAAAAAGCATTAAACTGGTAAAACGCACCACATGACCTAATCCACCTTAAAAGGATTTCAGAACATAAGTGAAGCCAACTGCCTATAGTGCGTTTACTTTACCTTCCAACCTTCCAGAACCAAAATTACCCTCGCACACAAATTTTTGCTTCCTAGGTACGAGAGCAATCTTTGCACAAGTAGAAAATTTCAGTAAAAGCTCGCAAAATATTCCAGAAAAATAGAGAACCTTGATAAAATAGAAAATAATCACTACTTTAAACTAATTATGTAAGCTGCCAAACATCTCATCTTCAATAAAATAGTTCTGAAAATGGTGTTTGAACCTTGGACTACCCACATTAGCAAACCTAATCTGTTAATTCCGATTCATTTTCTTGTGCAAGGTATGAGATCAACAATAACAACAACAACAACAACAACAACCCAGTAAAATACCACCAGTGGGGTCTGAGGAGGGTAGAATGTACGCAGACCTTACCCCTATCCCAGAGGGGGTAGAGAGGCTGTTAAGGTATGAGATCCAAAAAGTCAAATGTAAGTCGTAGTAGACTTCCTAATTGTAATTACTTTTTTGTTTTGGTCCACTTGGAAAGAGAGCAACAATAGATGCTTTAAACACGTTAAAGTGCATATACTGCAATTGGGTGCATTAGGCCCTTATATTGTCGTGTAAGGCTCATATCCTAAACAAGTCAAAGACAATTGGACCTTTTCGAAATTCTTTCATCGCAGTGACTAAACTTCAATTTAGCTCACATTGTTTTAGTTTCCCCCCTCTCTTTCCCCTATGTGCATGTGTGTGGATGTGTACATCATTAGTCCATCTCATTCTTCAATATTGTCTATAGTTTATGCAACATCTTGGACCATGCCTCTTGGTTTAAAATTATTATTTTTTCTAAGGTAATGATTTATTAACCGAGGACCAAGATGGTACCAAAAGGTTACACAAGAATGCTGGGCATATCCATATAGTCAGTTAGAACATCTCCCTAGCTACTCCAGAAAATCCATATATTGGTCTATATTATCAATGAAGCTCCTTTTACACCAATAAAGAAATGCTGTAACTTGTTTTTTACTCTAGAGATATGGTCTTTTTGCCCATCGAAACAAGCACTATTTCACTCTAGCCAAACAAGCACTTAATTTTAATTTTTTTTATTTTTACTTTACCAATCACCCAAGAGAAGGAAAAAAGAATACTCGTCCTGCACCTTTTACAAGCTTTAAAAGGCTTATGTCACCAAATTCCATCACGATAGGTTAAAGCGACTACAAGGAGATTTCTATTCGGATGAAAACAGCAAAGGGTACATGATTTATCAAAATTCATGGGAAAATTCCCTGGTCCTATTTTATTTCAATAATTCAGGTTGTTAACTTTAAGATAGCTCTTCTGGATAATTTGGCTTGGAGATATAGCATGGAAGAAGCCAGCTAGTGACACTAAGTGATCACCTGCTACTATGAAGCAGATATCAAAGATGGATCAGTGCTGTTGGCACTGATACTAAAAAAGGATGTGTTAATGGTGCCTCTACTGGTCCCTATGAAAAGGCAAGATGAAAGGATGGGAACTTCATAAAGCAGCAGTTTAAAGGTAGGGAAGAGATGCAGGTTAAATTTCTGGGATGATCATTGGCGCAAAGAAACTCCCATTAGAAACAATCTGCCATTGCTGCTAGGGTAGCAAATGAAGCCTACAGAATTGAAACCAGGTGAATTCGAGGACGGAATGGTGAAAGGAAACCATCTTCATAGAATCCTTTCAACACATGGAGACAACTTTTTTTTTTAAGAATAACAACATGGAGACAACTTGAAAGCAGTGAATATAGCACTGACAAGATTTCTTTTAAATGAAAGATTATATGCTGCTATAATATGGATTCTGGGACTGAAGGAAGACATTTCTTTTAAGGCTAAGGCGCTAAGCTAAAAATAGAGTAGAGAATTTGATGGCAGTCCAGCTTAATTTTTTGAGAGATCACTCGAGTGTTCGCATACACCTTCTAATTGAAGAATAGGCGATTCAGGATATCCCTGGGCTTCAGTACTTGAAGTTTGAGCAAATAGAAGTAGAAGAACTCCCAATAATATTGATATGTAGTGCAAATCTGTCTAGGCAGCAGAGGACAATATATCTTGAGGCCAAATGGCTCTTTAAAGGTTGTGTCTTTGTGGAACAGATAGATTGCATATATCGATTATGGGAATAAGATGAGACAAATGGAGGAAGAACGTGCATATGCGAAGTAAGGAGCATCATTGGCATGTGTTAGCCCTCCATGGAAGCAGGTTAGAGACAAACATGAGAACTGAAAAGCATGCTATAGATGCAAGCATTTCACTACAACGGCAACTCGGTGAATCATTTTGAACAAAAGTTCTGATTGCTTCTTAAATGGAAATTATAAAAGAGAGTTGACAAGCATCGATTCATAAGCACGCGAAAACTATCTGAGCTGGGCTCACACATTTAATAAAAGACACGATCACCAAACAGATAATTTTCTTTTAACTAAGACACTACCAAAACCGACCCCTATAACTTAGGATTGAGGCATCGATGATATATTGATTATTGAAAGCCATAACCAAACAGATTAATCAGTAAAGGAACACAATATGCACGTGCAAGAACGACATTAGCCTACTTATACCTAACTTACAAGTCATAACGTGGTAATTTGCAGCTCCGGATACAGTGTAGGAAACCAATTTTACCCACTACAACAACAACTACGTTTCAGTCCCAAATAAGTTTTCAGTTCATGATGAACCAATCTCACTCACTAAAGGTATCATTTTCAAAATATCAGCAAATTACCAGAATATAGTTAGATTCTACATTAGTAAAACTCCTTTTGAGTAAAAAGATAAAGATTTTCTTTATAAGTAAAAAAATTATTAGATCCAGATTAGGTGAAGCAATAAAACATAAAATTAGGGGCATGAATTCTGCTTCGGAAATTCAGGAAGGACACATCGCTGTGAACTACTCTCCAAGCAACGTATTTCTCGCGTTCATATCTTAATAAGCGCAAACAACCATAATTAGTTGGTATAAAAATTACTCCACAAAAAAAGAGACTATCTTTTTCCACTGTCAGCAGACTTCGCCTAGTAACCATACTCAAGCTAACTAAATAACAAGTAGTACTACATATTCCTTGAATTAATAGGTTTAACAAGTAGCAGTGCTATATATTCTAGGGCATGATAAGGTCAACCTATCTATTCGGAGAGACACGGACATATACAGCTTAGAAATATGTTTATGGTAAATGTGTGAAATGCAAAAACATAAATCTGTCAAACACAAAGTAGAAAAGAATAAAAAGCAAACCTTTTGATGGCATAATTGCAAGCCTTGTAGAGCTTCTGCTTGGAGTCCGACAATATATGCATGTGACAAAACCTCGTAAGTGCCATTGCCTTCGACTTGCAGCCATGAACCCCACACGTATTATTAACTGCATTATTTCCATTGTTGTTGTCTCCAGTTCCCCCTAGAGTGCCGCCATCCTTAGTCTTATCTTCGTCTTCTTGAAAAGCGCTCGTTCCATACTTCCAGCAATATTCCCTGTGCTTAAGCTTCACTTCTTCCATTAGCGCCCAGTAACAGTCTCTGTATATACGTTGTAGTTGCTTCGTTCGCCGGTGCCGCCGTTTGAGAACTTCCATTTTATGCAAGAACTTGGACTTGCCCAAAATTATGTCCTCCTCGCATCCGTCAATTTTGATCGGCGTTGAAGAGGAGGGACGGCCAGCGGAATTGGCGCCGGTCGAGGAATTCGGGTCGGGCATATCGGAGTCTACTACGGAAGAGAGACGGGAATCGGTTGCTCTGTTGAGATTGTTGGCGTTTTTTGGGTCAATTCTGCTAGGGTTAAGGTTGGGATTGGGGTTTCCTAGACGGTGATTGGCGGTGGAAGCGACGGCGATGGAAGTGGAGGCGGGGGCAGGGGCGGTGGACTGAGGGGTCGCAGGGGGCATCTTCTGAGGACAGTGGGGTTATGATTTTGACAGCTTGTGGTTGATTTTGCATTCAGTTAAACGAATTTAACTATCCAAGTGCATAAAAATAAGTACAACGCCCAAATCATTCATTTTTAAAGGAAAAGGATTTTGTAATTTGAAAAGAAAAACAAAATTAATTATTTCAGCTAATCAATATTTTATAATTCAATGAATTTAATAGTATCGAATCTTCTTCAGTATCTTACTATATGCCAATAGGAAAAAGTCTTTACACACCTTAATTTTACAGCAATTTATTATCCACTTTTTTTTTGTTTAAATTGAAATTAGCATCCCTAAATGCTGACGTATGAGAAAAATTGCAAATTAGTTTCATTGATTCGCATGAGAGGCTGATTGTTTTAATTGTCTGGGTGTCACTTTTTCTATGAACACTGTATATTATTACATTTAGTATTAAATTATTTTGCTTTCCTTTTTAAAAATTATATTTCCCCTTTTCTTTTCTTTTTTTGCTTTTTTTTCTCTTTCTTCTTTTTCAACATACCCATGTAGGCTTTTTCTTTTGTGTCACCTTTTTTTCTTTTAACTTTTTTTTTAAAAAAAGAGAAGTTTCTTTTCTCTCCCACCTAAGGTTGTAATCTGGGCTGGACCCGGCCCTAAACGGACTTCGGGCCCGAGTTTCGTGGGCCGGTCCTAAGTAATCCCTAGTTTTGTGGGCTTTTTTGTAGGAACCGGTCGGGGACCGGGACCATGAGTGGGCCTAAGTGAGTCGTGCTTATTTTTTTTTTTTTTTAAAATATCTAAAACAATTTCTTGTAAATTATATATTGTAGAATGTGACCTAATTTTTTTGATTCAAATTTAAACACAAAAATATTGTAAAGAAATATTCAAAGCAATGCGTTATAATTTTATTATAGCATCAACAAAGCATAGCAATATCTTTCTTAGTCTTCCTCCCCCATGGAATGACCACAACAAGGTGCTAATATCACCATTGAGAAGAAAAAGAAACTAATCAAGATGTGCCAAAATTCAAGTTACACATTAATTTACATGGTATCTCTTACAAATTTCATAAATCCTTCAAGGTTCGGAGGAATTTCCATTGGTGGTGACGAAAAAGAAGCTTGGTCATTACCGCTTCCGGGCGAAGCAGCATCCTCCGCAAGTTCAGCTAGCATTTCTTCGTAAGTTTCGTCTACCTCTGGTTGTGATTCAACAAGTCCAAAATTTCTTCGTTCCGAACGGATCCAATCTCTGAAAAGTACTGATTATTTCAAGCTCTCCCCCATAGACGCTCTATAATCACCAAGTTGAAGTCTTGCTTGACTGAAAACACTCTCCGATACCACTGTTGAAGCTTAAATAGTTAAAATATCTCGAGCCATCCTTGAAAGAATCGGAAAGTATTTTTCTTTGTCCTTCCACCATTCCAAAATATTAAAGGAGCCGTCGGGATTCACTTCCTTAATTCCCTGTGATAAATAAACTTCAAGCTCATTTAGTTGTGAACAATCACTAGTACTAGAACCTTGTGAACCCCGCCCAAGCACTAAGTGCACTTACTCCCGCAGTTCTTTTAGATGATTGAGAATTAGAAGAAGTATGAGTTGGAACATTTGGTCTAGCATGATCTAATGCAATTTGATAAGCACTATAAATAGTTAGAGCATTTATTTTAATTGAGACTATTGCTTCCGGAAGCGTAGACAACTCCTCATCTTTAAGTGTTAATCTATTATAAACAGTTTCATACCAAAATTGAGGACCTCCTAATTTCATAGTAGGATTTAACAAGGCAGCAACACCATAAATAGGGGGGATAAAGAAAAAATATTTTTAAAACTTTTTTCTCATAAAATCAATAGCAAGTTGATAAATTATTCCACCCTCTGAAAAATGACGAAACAAATTTGCAAGTTCAGCAATATAAACTAAACAGTTAGAAATAGTAGGGTAATATTGCCCAGAAAATTCATTTGTAGCAATATAAAATTTTTCTAAAAAACCTACAAGCATTTTAATATTAACCCAATCTGCATTTGTAAGGTGCTCATCATCATCACTTACATGAGCATTAAACGTTGAGTTTA